>JAODJU010000046.1:5952269-5976667 GCA_026776725.1 Gnathonemus echidnorhynchus
ACAGAAGGAAGTGCACAGTGCGCACTATGCACTACATCTCAGTGCACTGAGGCAAGTGCGCGATTTCGGACACACCCTAAGTTTTGTGTTGTCTTTTGCTGACAGACGAGGAAAACGGTCCAGTCTTTTAAATAGGGCATTTTCATCTATCTCTGGTGTAGCATAGCACTCTTGGAGCCTCTCCCAAGACAGCTTGAGTGCCGCTCGTGGGTTGGTAGCATGAGCAGCATGGATTCTTTTGACATACTCAGATGACTCTTTACCAAGCCATTTTACAAGAAGGTCCAACCGTTCACTGTACGTGACCCCAAATCCCCTATGACATTGAGAAATGATGACTGCCATGCCCTGAAGCTCTCTGGTGTGTCATCAAACTTAGAAAGGCCTGTAGTGACTAACTCTCTACATGCTAGGAACCTAGCAAAGTCCATAATGGGTGGAGCATTAGCATTATGAGAAGGATGCTGTCTTTGCTGGTCATCTGGTAGATGAGTGGAACATGCATTTTTGGTTGCATGTCTGCTATCATTCTGCAAAGGCGTGATGAAGTCAAGCATTGTCCTCTCCATTGCAACCAGAGGTGATGTTTTTTGAATAGGATTTTTAGCGCCGGGTAGGATCTCTGCTTGTGATGAAGGCACTAACACTTGAGTGCTGTGCAAGGCTTGGCGTCACGCATACTCTTCTGTTCTCCTTTGGGCCAGTTGTGATAGAGCAGAACTTCTGACACTTTGCATGTTATGTCATGTTAACGCAAAATATTCAGGTTGCAAAGTAATGTATGTTTAGTTCGTTCTTAAATACATATATGCCTGTATAGAATTCCTGCATGTTGAGCTGTAATAAACAGAGAAAATTAGAAAAATCTGACTTTTCATTGAAATGAGTTTATTAAAAAAAAAAGCAAATTCCTCATCAATAAAAGAATATATTCTTAAAAACAGATGTGCAGCAATTGTTGGCACCCCTGCATTTAATACTTTGTACAGCCTCCCTTTGCCAGCATAACACCACTGAGTCTCCGATAACATTTTATAAGGTTGGAGAATACAGAGCAGGGCATCTGGGTCCATTCCTCTTTACATAGTCATTGATTAAAAACTAAAATTTGAAGCAAACTGTGAAGTTGTGTGCAAAAAAGGTCTCCAGAGACTCTCATGTCTAAGAAGGCTTTCTCGTTTCCACATTGATAAGACTATGATGATTTTATTTTGTCGTGCTTTTATTGAATCTATTTTATCCTTTTCCTTGGTGTCATGGTTTGGTCATTTATCTGTAAAGAACAGAAACTCACTCAGTCAGATTGTGAAATGTTCTAACAGGCTGATTGATAAAGCCACAGCTGAATCCAGCATCCCATCCATACACCAGACAGTTACAGCGGTTGGCTGGTTCAATTCTTTTTGACGTTTCACACCTTCTGCACAGTGAGTTTCAGTTTCTTCCCTCTGGACGAAGGTTAATGATCCCAAAATGTAGAATGAAAAGATTTAAAGACAGCTTTGTTCCAGCAGCCAGCACTCTGATAAATAGATCATAGCGTTTTTTAATCTGTTTTTGTTGTTAGTTGTTCCTGTGTTGAAGTGTGCATGTAGGATGTATGACTCATGACTACGCCCCAAATGTGAGAGTGATTGGTGTGTGAGTGACTGGTGTGTGAGTGACTGGTGTGTGAGTGACTGATGTGTGAGGATGTCCTGCGATGGGTTGGTGCCCCATGCTGGGTTATTCCCTGCCTTGCACTCATAGCTTCCAGGATATGCTATGGACCCTCGTGACCCTGCATAGGAAAAATGGGTACAGAGGATGGATAGATGGATGGATGGATGGATGGATGGATGGATGGATATTATTAACTCTTGGAATTGAACACGACATGCAAATCATATAATCCAAGTAGCATTATCTATAGATGCTGAGGAAGACATATTGTTGAAACATGTTTATTGGCTTTTGTAATAATTATAAGAAACGTATATCAGTTTGTGTCTTTTTTGTTTGCTTCTTATAAATAGAAGGATAATCCTCTAAATTTTCTTGAGTGTGCCCCCCGACATTGGTAGTTATATTTTTTATATTGAAAAAATCTCCACAGAGAGTTCAACTTCCAACATCGGGTTTTAAAAGGTGAGGTGGATTTACTCTGATGTTCATACTGACCTCGCTTCTTCTGTATTGAACCCTAGTAGTGAAAATGAATGTCATCTCCAGATAATGCTTTTCATTATGTAATATAAATAATTTTATCAGCTTGCTGGAAAATGATTTGGATACACAAGTTTATGTCAAAGCATCTGGATGCTTCTGCAATCAGTTATGGCCGACCTGTGATGCTGAATCTAAACAGCAAACTGGAATATCTGAAGATGGCATACTCCTTTCTACCACCAGGGGTCAATAGAGAAGACATATTAGGTTTTTAGTTATATGACTGCTTATATCACGAAGCCATGCAGTATGTACATTATTATATATAGATTTTTTTAGCTATATTTGGGTCATGGGTGTTGGTAGAAGTTGTCGACCCAGGGGGGTCAGTATGTCTAAAGTGGGATGTCTGGTGTAAAGGAGACCTTCTGTTTAAATACACTGAAGCAGGCAAAACATTGGAACCAGTAATATAGCATATATGTTTAATAAAGACTGAATCACAACATTATTCTACAGAGGAAGGAGAAATACAGCCTGAGGAGCTTAGGAGGAGCTGCAAAAGTAAAACTTTATCACATCTAGCATGTAAAAAGTGTGACATTCAATGGAAATACAAGATGGTATTTAATGGTGACATTAAGTTCCAGACATACACTGTAGGTGCACTATATCCAAACATTTCAGCTTTACAGACAGCTTACATGACATCATCAACAGGGAATCAAATTCACATGCACTCTGTATCATTAAACCTGGGAAGTTTACAGTCCTTCCTCTCATTTGTAGTTCCCTGTATTTGAGTTTTTGTTCAGTCTCTTATCTATAATATCACTCAGTGATCCTCATATTCACACCCGAACTATGTGGCAGTAGGAATATTAAACAACAAGACTGTCAGACCGTAGAGTGTTAACTGCAAAATAAGGTCTCCTTTAAAAGTTTCACATAAAGTTAAACAACACACTAAGCAAATAAACAAGGTCAAGGCCTTGTTGATAACAGATTAGGGTGTAGAGACAAAACGAGAGAATCAAGCATAACTTAAATGTCTCAAAGTATATACATATTCCTGAAAATTCATATATAATTTACACAAATAGAAATATCATCCCCCCTGTGATTGGCTGATGACACCCTGCTCGGTGTGTGTTGAAGGGCGTCACACTCTCTGTGACACCGTGGCTTTAAGTGACATGCGGTGTCGACCTGTCATTGGTCATCGTCTTCTTCAGCCTGACCCCCTGGCGAATGGCCAGGAGAATGTCATGTCCCTGAGATGCAACTGAGTCTACCCCCAGGCCCGCCCCCCCCGCAATGCCATAGGACGACCCCCCCGCCGAATCCGGCACCGAGGGGGTCCTCACTGGAATGGCAGACACCCCGACAGGCCGCCTCCCAGGGGTCTTAGTGGAGGGTGTTCTCCGGATGGTGGCCACGCCCGGGGTGGGGTGGGCGGAGCCTCCTGTGGAGAGGGGGTGCCGGGCCTGGGTCACACGGATGTAGGACTGGCTGATGTCACCGTTACGCAGGATGGTGGAGCACTTCTCAAAGTCCCGCCCATCCACTTCCTGTTCTCCGCCAATCGAGAAATAGTCACAGTCGGAAACTGCGGAAAGATGGGGCGAGAGTGACATAATTCACTGCAACAGTGCCACTTGACCTCCTTCTCCTAAACTAGGCAGACTTATTCTCCATAACCTTGCTTCTTTCCTCAGTTACAGTGTTGCTGAGATATTGCATCATGTCTCTGTGTGAATTTTTTTCTACCCATGAACCCAGTCTCAGCAGAACTGATGGCGCTGCCCAAAGTAACAGGCGTCATGGTGCACTGGACACCTGAAGGTCACTAGTTCTGGACTCTGGCTGAGTCTCGTTCTAGAATCTTTACCCAGGTACTTAACCCAGATCGCTCCAGTAAAGCATCCAGCTGCTCCGACAGGTAAAATGGTTGCTAAGCGACTAAATGTAAATGCAGTGTGTCTGTGTGGGTTTCCTCAGCGAATCGGAAAGCGTACCCTCTGAAGGGAGGGCGTCCTCCGAGCCGCAGGGGGTCGGGCTCTGGCTGCTGTATCCACTGGAGCCGGAGCCCTGGGGGTCGGGGGGCAGCCCTCGGGCCAGACTCAGGGCCAGCTCCTGGTGGGCCTGTATCTCCTCCTGGGGAAGGGAGAACACAGAGACAGACAGCGCCACCTGGCTTTAGCATGGGCACACTACACCCAGTACAGTACACTGCAAGTGAGGTTATTAAACCTCTTAAGTCTCTTATAAAAGCGAGCTACTCTTTGCTGGTGAGGGTGTATGAGTATGTCTGTGAGAGTCCATAAGCACATCTGTGAGGCGGCAGGACCGCATGGGCGTGTGGGTCTGCATGCATGTGATCACACAGACCCGTGTTGCTGTGACTTCAGCTCACCTGGTCGGTGCCAGACGCAGTCAGGGCCCTGGTGTCCCTGAGAGGGGGGACGCCGCCAATCTGTGAGACGACTCGGCACGTCTCAGCCGGCTCCGGGGTCCGTTTGGGTTTCTTTAAGGTGTTCACCATGGGCTGGTCGTATGGGCCCGGCTTGGCCCAGTCCTGCACAGAACAGGAACCACATACATGATATCAGTAAAAAAAACAACATGCAGCCTGCATATGTATGCCTACTTTAAGCAAGGAACTTTAAAATGAATATAGCAATCATACAGCATGTATAAAATACACGAGGTCTCTACACATCACAGCGCACTGCACAGTGAGTAAGGATGTAGACCTTAATCATCAGAGGCCTGTATGTTAAACTCAAATCCCGCCCCAGACCCCCCTGAATGGATTCGGTAAAAATGTCTGCCTATGCAAACATGTCAGAAACACAGGAAAAGCAGCAAACCTTCCAGCTGGGCACCCTGGAGGACGGGATCATGCCAGGACCCAGCGGGCAGAAGGGAGTGTAGGAGGGGAGAGGGGCGTGGCAGGTGCCAGGCCACGCCCACAAGGGGGAGGGGGAGGCAGAGGAAGGGGGAGGGACGGGGAAATGAGGCTCAGGATCTCCTTTCTCGGGCGGGTGTGGTGGGGTGGTGGGAGGGTAGCGATGGCATCTGCCTGGCTAGACTCACGAATCACAAACACAAAAACATAGACAAGATACAAACATGGAGCCTCATGAATTACAATGACTGTATAAAACATGAACGTAGCAAAACTGAAAAAAGCAGTGAAATGAAGTTAGACTGACGACAGCTGAATGAACATGATTACAGCCATCAGAACGGCCTGTGTAAGGAGCAGGTGCACTGCTGCTAGTCGGACACAAGGGGGAGACAAAGACCTCACAAAGGATAACGCGGTTTTCTATTATTGAGCGCAAACAAGGCTGAATGGGCATGAACTGAACTAAACCTGGTTAGAATGATTAGTTACTGTTATACACATCTTGAAGGAGCACAAATTACAGCTAGGTTAAGTATTTAGTTAGAAGCAGTAATTCTGTGAGCTGATCTCCACTGGAAAGTGCTAGATTTATAATCAGCAGATATTTATATTCCATATCAGGCTGAAAGTGGGTGGAATATTATGGGCTGCGCCCTACAAACACAAGAGACACATTTAGACTTGGGGTAATGACTGCAGATCTTGCAGGATCAAACGCGGATCGGTTATGTATTTAAGGCTGTCATGCTGAACCACCTGTAACATGTAATGACTCACCTTCTCCGCTGGGGTGAGGGGGTCACCCTCACTGACTGCCTGGGGGGTTCCGGGGAGGTCTGGGGAAACGGGGCTGGGGTACATCTGTGGGATGTGTAAGATGATGTGGTGTGTCAGTAAAACATGAGGACAGTCCCCAGTGCTGAGCCTGCCCCCCCCCTCCCCCGGGGTCATCCTCATCACCTGTGAGACAGCCTCTGGGGGCATGGGGGAGGGCGACTTGGACGGGAAGGCATCCTGGGACACAAAGCCCGAGTCCTGGGATGAGATGCTGTAAAGGCGGCCTGAGGGCTGTAGGGGGACGGCGCCGCCCCGGTGGCAGTACAGTGCAGAGGGGGAACGCGAGTCGCTGCTGTTCACGCTGTTTAGACTGCTGTGAAAGGGGGGGGGGGGGCAGGGTCAGGTGCTGAAGTAGCAGCAGGCTGGCTGTAGGGGGTGCTCTCCTCTCGTTAGGACACAAAACAGCTCCTGTCTTTATCCCACATGCTCCATAACTTTATGTCACACGCTGGTGAATCCTGTTTAGTTTCACTAGACAACACTGTTTATATGAGTTCAAACAAGCTAATAAATCACATAGTCAGGTTACATGTCAGTTTAAACAGGACATAACCAACTGCTGCATGTATGCAGTACCTAATCTCTACCACAGTGTGGCGATCTGGGAACACTGAAGTCTTGCCATTGCAGTGGACAGAGACAAATCCCTACCTGCACATGCTGGACTTCCGGGACCCGATACTGGGAGACGGCGGGGGGGTCTGACGGGACCAGGTGTAATCTGAGCCTTTCAGGTCAAGAATAACCTGCGAGGAAACATAAAAGTTCATTTTTCTGCCCTTTAAAAAGCATTTGTTTGAGATGGAACAGCACAGGTGGAGGTGGGGGCAATAAATTTAGACCTGAGATTTCATTTAAATGTGGGAAGATTTTTCAAATGACTTTAAAATTTCCAGTGAGATGAAACCTACAAGTTATTCCTCTGGGTGTGTGTTTGTCAGTCAGCTAGAGCTTCTGTGCAGATGTTTGGAATATCTCTGAACATTGCTCTAAAGGTCCAAGAGCCGGATCCTCCTGTCACTATCTCAGCGGCCCGCAGTGTAAAAACCTGAACTTGGCTCCCTGAGGCGTCGCCCACCCCCCCACTCCCCCCAGCCTGACCTGCTCGCTGGCCGGAGGCAGCTTGTGGGGGTCCACGGTAAGCACTTTGAGGTCGTCAGTAATGGCCTGCAGGTGGGTGATCTCCCCCAGCATGGCGATCTCCTCGTCCTGCGGCGTCAGGTAGAAATGGACAGTGATGTCACCATGCACAGTCACAGACGCCTCTCTCTCACAGACGCGTGCCTGTATCTCGCAGGACTGTGACCTTTGCCGTCCTCTGAAAGAGGAGACTGAGGACCACAGCTGCCATCTCAGCAGAAGCTCTGGGCTCATATTTATTTCTTTATTATATATTAAACCTCAGAGCTGTTTGTTTTGCATATATACGGGGCGCCTGTGTGAGGCGCTCAGCCAGGATGGCAGCACTCACCAGCACGGGCTGCAGCATGGACACGAAGGTGCAGAAGCGCCCCCTCTCCTCCTGCAGCGCCCTCCGCAGGGCCTGCGTCTCCGTCTCCTCCAGCACCAGGTACTTGTTGCTCACACCCTGCATGGCTCCGCCCCTCTGCAGCCGGAGGTCCCCCTTCCCTGTGGGCACATGTTGCTGTTGGCTACGCCCCAAGATGCCTGTGGGTGTCGCGGTCAGGTCAGAGGCGGCCGGACGAGGCCATGTGCATGGGAGGGGCGGGGCTTATGCGGCACACTGCCCTTCTGAACCGCTCAAAGGCTAAAATTATGGGTTAGGGGCTGGATCAGGCAGCTCAGGCCAGTCAGAAATAAGGGGATGAGTGATGGCGCAGCGACACATGCTCTGCTCAATGCTACTCCCAAGTCTATTGCTAATGCTAACCACAATGCTCAAGCTAACCCTAATGCTAACCTTAACCATAATGCTAACCTTAACCATAACACTAAAGCTAACCATAATGCTAACCCTGACGCTAATGCTAAACCTATTGACGGCTGCTGGCCCCCCAGCCCCCTGACTCCAGGCAAAGTAGAAGGCAGCTCTGGATGCCAAATAAGGTCATTTTTAAACTGAGACATTTTTATATAGGACATCTTAGCATTCCAGGAACACTTCCATTCCCCTGCATAAATATGCAGGCCGGCCCTGGCCTTACAGTGACGTGTGATACAGCCCTGAGGCACAAACAGCACCTGCATAATACAGCATAGAAATAACAGCAACATGCACAGTCTGTAAGTCACTAAATCGATACACAGTGCAGTGTGGACACTTCAGAGGGGGCAAAGACCCGGCCCGCTAAGGGCCTCTCTGTCTACAGGCAGGCCGGGTGACACTCAGGAGTGCCACCATTAGACATGCGCGGTCCCTGGAGTTTGCAGCTCTTAGCGTGTAGCTGTGCGTGTGTCTGTGTGTACATGCCGTGTCTGGCTGCCACAGCACACGGGCAGCAGGATGTGCAAACACACGGCTGGGTAAACAGACACGCTGGCAAAGGTCTGCAGAAATAAACGTCTGCGCTTCATAAATACGGGCAGGAATGAAACGCTGCAGAGCGCTGGATGGGGCTGGACGCCCCGAGCAGAAACACAGAAATGAGGGACAAACTCTAAATGGTGAAGCCCTGTAATATTGGCAGACTGAGAGATCTAGATACGATCTACCTATTCCAGGCTAGATTTGCATGTCTTTTTTGTGCCAGTTCTACATTCCGGATAATCATATATCAGGGTGTCCCACTGTGTCACGTGGCTCATCTGCTTCTCCTTAGCCTGTGGATCAGGGCCAGGAACCCATCACTGTCCACATTCAGGGCCACCTGAGCAGTGTTGACACCAAAGGTTCGGCTCCTGGATGCACTGGCAGTTTTGTTGTTTCTGGGGCCCAGATGTAGGTAATGTGTTTATTTAACATTTAATGTAGTGACTGTTTGTGGCCAACAGGGGGCCCAAACTTCAAGGGGCCCCCGCAAATGCATGGTTTGACTGGTGGTAAACACGGATGCTGCTCGGTCTCAGTCCATAACAACACAGAGACACCTCTGTTCTATAGACTGAAGTGGCGTGTCTGCAGACATCAACCAGTCCGAACCGAGATACAGAGAAATCCCTTAGTGCTTGGATTAAACTGGTGCCCTGTGCCACTGTGCTTCCAGTGCAGAATCCCAAAAATATCATACTACAAGGCACATTAACGAGGAACAGCAAGCACATGTCAGCCTCACGTTGGCACCTTAGAAAACACACTACAAAATGCACTTAACGAAACTATGAATAGCATGTCCTGCCAATCAGAGTAGCTGCTCCCCCAACAATAGCAAGAGGTGAAGAGTGCATGACGCCCAGGAGAAACCTTATAGCTGTGAAAAACCCTTGGCTGAAAGCCTCCAATGAAAGCAAGTATCCTTGTTACCTGAAATGACCTCCTACGGACCCACTGCACCACACCCATCAGTGCAAGTAGCCCCCCCACTCTAACCAGGCGTGGGCCCTGGGGGCCACATTACCTTTCTTTGCCTTCTTCTGCAGCTTCTGTGTCTCAGAGGATATTCTGCGGATTTCCTGTCGAGCTTTCTTATAGTCTGGAGAGAAATCACTGGATTAGAAAGATTGCAGCCAGTGTCTCTTATAAGAGGGGCACTAACCGCAGTTCAGGCACAGCACACCGACCCCCCAGATCCCCAGACACCCCCCCCCCCACCAAGACCACCTTCTCTGAAAGTGTCAATGGATCCCTCTAAACATCCTCTGAAACTCCCATTCTAGTTATTTGTTTGTCAAACTGGTCGTTGCTATAGATCACAGTGAGGTACTTTGTCACCTCAGATTTATGGAACAAAGCTACTCTATTAAAGTGAGACCGATGTTAAGTGTCCGGCTCTCACCCTTGGCGTGGTCTTTATCCAGAGCGTTGACCCCCCTTTTCCACTCTTCCATCTGATCTTGGAGTGGGATGATCAGGCAGTCTATGAAAGACCTTTATAAGAAATGCACAGACACAAATATTAACCATTTCTGGCTGAATATCATTTTTACATTAAGGGGAATTCAGAGACAGCAATCCACCTAAACCTCATGTCTCATGCCAACTTTGGTAACATCATGCTTGCCCACATATACTGGGAAACAAACCCACAGCCAGGGGTGAATTAACATATCTGGGGGCCCAACGTTGACATCAGGATAGATGCTGAAGTGTTGCCGATTTAACTAACTGTTTTAAAGAGGGGTGGGGCACTGATGTTTGCTGGGGCTGTAGGCTATAGCCTAGAACAGGGGTGTCAAACTGCAGTCCTGGGGGGCCGCAGCCCCGTGTAGCTTAGTTCTTTCCCTGTTCCACCACAAATGATTCAGTTCAACAGCTATGTGGTAATTAGCACAAGAAATTGAATCAGGTGTGTTAAATGAGGGGAAACCCAAAAATGTGCAGGGCTCTGGCCCCCCAGGACTGGAGTCTGACACCTGTGGCCTAGAATATACCTATGCATGAATCCATCCCTGCCCCCACCCCAGCCCACAGTCCTGGATGTACAAGGCCATGGTACTACCCACAGGTCCTAAGACTGTATTTTCAGGTCAATATTTAGAAAATTGGTAGAGTAGGCAATTGAGGGAACACCACCCCTGCAGGGCAGGGTGGCCTCTACGCCCAAACACCACCCAGCTGGCAGTCAGTCATAAAAGAGCACTGCCACACCACGACTGAGGATACAACGGTCGACACAGGCATCCAGAGTCAACATGGCTCCCAGCAGGATCACCAGTGCCCTCATCTGCTGCGGTGTAGCCCCACTGAAGCTGGTCAAAAGCACCAGCTGATGCCTGACTAAGCTCATGGAGACCCACGATGCTGAAACCTGTCTGCATGTATTTAAGTGACAGGGACACCAATTTAACTAACCGTTCCAAGGTTGGGTGGAGCCCTGATGTTTGCCAGCTATATCCTAGGATAGCCTGTGCATGAATCCAACCCTGGCTGGATGCCATCAGACCAGTTTGACAGGCAACCCAGTAAAAGCCATCTTGGCCTCTGAGAAGCTTGATACCTGACCTACACAATCGGTCAAGGTCTGCTCCGGAAAACTCCCCACTCTCTATCGCTAAGTCACATGGTCCTCTGGTGCCGAGACAGCCCTCCTGAAGTTAAAGGAAGTATTGACATCCATGTCTGTGCTGAACACCCTGTGCTGAGCCAGCCATTCCGGCTTCAGGTGAACATTCTAGAAACTTGATTTGTTGTGGTGCTAGCCTTGGACATCAACGAGGAGGACCATCCTGCGCTCTTTTTCTCTCACATGCTGGTCTTGGCGTCATGTCCCCATGCAGCAAGTGGCCCTCACCATTGTGCATGGCCCGCCAGAGATCTGCTACCTGCTCAGGCGGCTGTTTACGTTAACCGTGGACAACAAGCCGCTACGACACATGGCAACCCGCCAAAGACACCAACCCTTGGCTTAAAGCCCCTGGGGGACAGTGACAGGGCGCCTTGGCCGGGTTCATCGCCGCACCAGTAGAGCGGGGGCATAGAGGGAATGGCAGCCAACAGGGCGGGACACTGACAGCTCTCCACCACCACCCAGCTGTTAATCAGTTATTACTGCCAGCTAAAGAGCGCTGACCTGGCTCCCCCTGGGGCTGGAAGGAACACTCCTTCCAGAGAAGGAGTGTTCCAGAGAGAAGGAGAGGAGTGGAGGATTCTACTCTAACTGGCTGCTCCAGTATTTTCTCCCAGATCCACATCCGACCATCTACCTGGCTCAGCCCACAACCCCCATGAAGCGCTGAGTGCCAAGGATGACACACCTGGGCTCCACAAACCTCCTCACCGCCCGACCTGCACTGTAAATAAACACTCTGCTCCCGCCATTTCCCGGTCCTTCCTGCTATGTTAAAAAACTTATTTATGACCTTGGCACCGATATTAGCCCTTCGGTCTGGCAGTTAGTCTTGAATAGAATTCACACCTCATCTATCTGTGCTTGACATGGGGTCTTACAGTCAAAGTGGTTCATAGAGTCCACTGGTCCAAAAGTAAATTAGCCCGTATCTATCCCGGCACTGATTCGAACTGTGACAAATGCCATCGTGGTCCAGCAGACCTTTCCCATATGTCCTGGTCCTGCCCAGCTTTATTTTCGTTTTGGACGTCTGTTTTTGATTCTCTTTCAGCCATTAGCTCAGTTAATATCCTCCCAGCACCTCTGATTGGCCCGTTTGGGGTTTTACCCAGTGGGTATTCCATGCCCTCATATTTTGTTGAACTTGTTGCATTTCTCACTCTCGTGGCGAGACGAGCTATCGTGATGCACTGGAAGGGCCCTAAAGCTCCCTTCCCCCTAGATAAAGGGTTGCCCTTTCCTATATGAAGCTTGAAAAGATTAAACATTCACTTCGTGATTCTAAATTTAAAAAAATTTGGCAACCTTTTCTTATCCATGTCGAATCTCTTCGGCTGACCGATATCTCTGTGGTTTAGGCAGACTCCTGTATGTATATCTGAGTGTCATTTTTAATGCTGAGGATCACTAGCACACTGTATGTCTTTTTTCGGTCACTGTTTGTAGTTGTGCTCACCCTCCTATTATTGTATTAGTAATTTCCTTACAACTGATCACTTTATAAGGCCCCGGGGAAGACCCAGGACACGCTGGAGGGACTATGTCTCTCGGCTGGCCTGAGAACACCTCGGGATTCCCCCGGAGGAGCTGGAGGAAGTGGCCGGGGAGAGGGAAGTCTGCGTTTCCCGGCTGAGACTGCTGCCCCCGCGACCCGACCTCGGATAAGCGGAAGTTAATAGGTGGATGGATGGATGGATGGATGTTCAGTTTATTGTACCGAATAGTACGTCTCTCATAACTTTTGTGATTGTGCCCTTAAAGGTTTGTAATGTCTCTGTTTTTGTTGTGAAAATTATATAAATAAATCATACATTAAAAAAAAAAACTTATTTATGGTGGTGCCCAGCGAGAGGCTGAACCTCTCCTTTAGTGTGACCCATGGGGTATCTCTACCAAACTGTCACCACACTGTCCCTGCACTGCATGGGGAAACCCCTTAATAAGAGTCCCTGTGGTTTACTGCACTGTCACAGAGCTGAGCTCTAAGATCTGCCACAGCCACCTGGAACTCAGGCAGCGAAAGGCTAGGAGGAGATGGAGGAAAGTTCTCATTAAGATCCCATCATCATCATCAACATCATTACTACAGAGCAGGGGTCACCCAAGGACCTGTTCTAAAAATAGCACTCACCAGTGAGCAGCATCTAAAATTTAATTTTATCCTGTTGCTATTCTTCTTTAATCACATTTGCATTTATATAGATTTGAAAATAACAATATCTAAAAAAACATGTTTATTATACATGAAGTTTAGATAAGTTTAGAGGGCGTTTCAAACTGGTAGCCCTTCGTATGGCTCAGTACCCATGAAGTAGCTCTCAGCTTCAAAAAGGCTGGTGACCCCTGCTATAGATGCTATCGATCCACCCCAAAATATTTCCCAAAAATGGAACCTGATGAGGGATTCACGCTTAATGTTAAAAGGTATCGTTAGTATCAAAGCCCTGGATTGCTTGGACAGCTGCTGGGTGAGAACGTGGGACACTCACGCTGAGAACTTCCGCAGCCTGGCCTCTATGCTCCTGTGTCGCATGCACATCCTGGTGAGAGCGGAGCCGATGTCCCTGGTGCCACCTGCAATGAGAGGGGACACAAGCGTCACACGCGGTCTCGTCGTCGCCTGACGGCCGGCGGATACGAAACTGGGCCGTGAATTCTGGAACGTCGAACTGCTCTGCTGTGGGGAGCAGGTCAGACTGACTGAAGCTCAGGGGATCAGAGCTCAGGTTCGAAGAGGATCTCCACGATCTCAGCGTGAATACAAGGCTTCACCAGAACGCCCAGTATGGGGAGGGGCAGAGAAGTGCTAAAGTAAACTTGGTGACACCTTCACAAAGGCCATGATTTCACCTGCAATCACTGCCCCCCCCAAGCAGTGGGAGATCCAGCCATATTAGCTCATAACTGAAACACCCCCACATCACAATTTCTTCACACCCTTGTTCCTCTCAGCAGGGTGGTACAACTTCAGAGGTCAGCTGTCTCATACTGACAAAAACAGGCCAGCAGGGGGCAGAGCAGTTACCTTCAAGTCTCAAGCCTTTGTCACACGCACAAACATACAGTGTACATCCGCGTGGTGAAATGCTTTTCCACCTGCTTCCTGGGTTGTGCTTAAAAGGAAATGCGTAATACGAAGAAAAAAATGAATATCAATAAGGTCGACAAGAATAAATGAGTTTAAAATGATATGATAAAATAAAACAGCAAAAAAGACAAAAATAAAAAGCAATATCAATAACTGTAAAACGTAGTGTAGCGCAGAATTAAAAGTGTTTGACGGTATAAAGCAGAGGTGGCCAATCTTATCCGCAAAGGGCCGATGTGTGTGCAGGTTTTCACTGCAGATCCCTAATTATATTACTAATTAGAGGACTGATTGGCTGAGGAGTCTTTACACCTGGGTTTGAACAGCTGACTTAAAGGTTACCCCAAAAACCTGCATACACACCGGCCCTTTGCGGATAAGACTGACCATCGCTGGTATAAAGTTTGGAAAATGGCCTGTTAGTCATGGGGAGTCCTCATTCAGTCCTCATTTGGTGTACAGACAGCCTGAGGGCAGAAGCTTGCTCTGAGTGTCTGGGTGTTGGCCTTCGGGCTGCGGTAGCACCTCCCTGACCGTGGCTGCCAGAAGAGGCCGTTTGTTGGGGCGGATTGAATCTTTAATTATTTTCATTGCTCTGTCCCTGCACCGCCTCCTGTGGCTGACCTGCAGGTTAGGGAGTGCACACACTGGGCTGTGCTGTCCCGCTTGGTGCAGTTCCCAAACCAGGAGGCGATGCTCCTAGTCAGGATGCTCTCCACAGTGCGTGTGTGGAATGCTTTCAGAATCTCGGAGCCTTTCTGAGCTTCTTAGGCATCCTGATGAAATGGAAACATTGGCGCGCCTTATTGCTGCTCTGCACTGCCTATGTCAAGTCCTCCATAATATGGACACCCAGGTATCTGAAGCTGGGCACCATCTCCACAGACGCCCAGTTGCTCGCAGGAGTTTGCAGTTGCTTCAGCGGTTTCCTCCCAAAGTCCACGATCGACTCTTTGGTCTTGCTGACATTCACGAGGCTCCAGCATGACTGGTTCTCCATCTCCTTCTGATAGGCCATCTCACCATTACTGAAGATCCAAGCGACCACGACAGCAAACTTGATGAGGCTCTCTGGTGGATCAAAGACATGGACTTGGAACTTGATGGTGTGCATTTGTATGTCCTGCCGCAATATGATGGTGTGCATTTGTATGTCCTGCCGCAATTTGATGGTGTGCATTTGTATGTCCTGCTGCATTATCATTCATGGTAACCGATCAAATATGTTCCGGCATAATAGCTAGACCACAGTGTTAGCAAACCAAATAAATGCATATAAGAAACCCCCCCCCTTAACCTGCCAAACAGAGAGGAACCCCCCCAACCCCTCCCACCCAGGACACTATGTCTTTCAGCCTTTACCCTCAGGCAGGAGACTCAGAGCCAAAACCAGCAGACACAGGGACAGTTTCTGTTCCACTGCAGTGTCCCTCACCAACAGTGACTGGTCTAATAACAACAGACACTTTTCACTTCAGTCAGCTGATATCCTATAACTCTTCCTCACATCAATCCTAATGCTTCTTTCATTCCTTCTGTCATTTTTTAAAACTTTTATTGCATCCCATACCGCTTCTGACTGTATGTAAACAGTCTAGAATAAAATGTATGCAAGATTTCATGTGTACACACTAGCAAATTGTCTTGAATTGCCTTGCATGCTATATGTTATACCAGGGCACACCCACCAAAACAAATTCCTTGTATGTTTAATATTGGGCAATAAAGATCATCATGATTCTGATTTAGGGACAAAATGAGGTCAGAAAACTGCTAAGAAACTGCAGTCACTGGCAAAGCAGTGAACACAGGCAGTGTTACTCTTTTTCAGATGGATATTTTCATTGTCATACAAGGAGTGGGGGGGGGGGGATGAGGAAACCGCGGTCAGTCAGGAAGCTGTAAAGCTAAACCGGATAACAGACGAGAGCTTTCCATGGCACCTTGGGTGTCCCTTCCCCCTTCTGGAAAAAAGAAGCCTTACTGCTGGGAGCAGAGACTGTGGTCAGTCCTGCTGAAGGTCATGGTGCAGACTGTACCCTGGCCATGTGCCCTATGCAGGCTAGGACAGGCTCCAAGCCCTGTGGTCCTGACCAGGATAAGAAGAAAGATGGATGGATGGATGGATGGACAGACGGATGGATGCTGTAATACTCCCGTCCCAATGACAACCATTTTTTTCATCTTTGGGCCATTAGTTTTTACTTAATACATCTTCAATCTCATCTGTTCAATTATCTCTCTTTAAAGCTCCCTTGACCTTCTGATCCTGGTGGTCAGGAAAATCATTCAGTTCTGCCCAGCAGCGCCGGCCACCCCCATCACCCTCTGGTGCCATTTACCCCAGGATACCCCAGTGCCCTGCTGCATCGGCCTGGTGGATCACTCCTGGGACGCGGTCAGCCTGGAGTGACCTCACCAAAGGCTCCTCCGCAGTTTATCCTCCCTACTGCACTTGAACAGGAAGTCAGTGGGAAGGAGAAAGCGAACCAGCCAGGAACGCCAGGGAGTTTCTGCGGAGACGGCGATTCCTGTGAACGCCGCCTCAACCCGCCTTTTCGCTCTCGGTGTTTCCATCCAGGGCCAAACCAGGCAGTCTCTCGCTCGCCCTCTCTCTCTCTCACAGCTCCTGCGTCGCTCACACAAGCCGCAGACGCTCTTCAGCTGACACCATTTTTGGAGAAAACATGCAATGCTGCCCTTTATCTATCTTTGTCACGCATGGTTTAGACAGAAGGTAAACTACACATCATATGACCTGCAGAGTGACTAAACACGCAGACTGACGCGCTGCTTGCACCACTCCCAACTCCACTCCTACTGTTGTTTTCTATTTAAAGGTTCATTTCTAAACCCCAACAACCCCCCCATCCACCCCCACCACTATAAATATCCCTCTACTATAAGTGGTTGCCTGGGTGCCGCCTGAAGACATGACCTTAATAAATAGCTGTGACAGGGGTGACTGCATATCTCGGACCTGCCTGACCTGAGCCTGACCCAAAGGACAGGGTTCCCTGGCTGGAATTACTTCAGAAGGTGAAAGTGACAGTATCATCTTGTCCTTTGGGTGACAAATGGTGACTTTTGCCATTCAGAAGCTGCCAAGTCCAGGATGGAACTGAATAAGATCCTCCTGCCCCAAGTTTGTGGATTTCCCTGGCTCTGCATTTCCCCAGCTGGTGGGGGGGGACACAGTTTTCACTGAGGAGTCTCCACAGTGACCTGCGTGACCCCCCCCCCAGGACAGACCAGCGCCAACCACCCAGCCCGTATGTCCAGCTTGGGGGCAGTTCTGCAGCAGTGGGTATTTTTAAATGGTTTAATATTGGAGCCTACTCAGTTTATATCAAGACAGCTTTTTATGTGACTTAATTTTAGCTAAAGAGTACATTTCAGAATAGGAGCCACAGAAATGCATCATGCAACCCAAGTAGACAAGATCTTCTGGAACAGAGCGCCGTTGTGACACTGAAGAGTCTTATTAGGTTCTGGCTTTGTTAGAAGTTATTCTGTAGCTCCTACTCCAGTCCTGCTTACACTTGTACCTGGACATTCACTGGAAGCTCAGCCTAGCTGCACTTATGCCTAGTCGACTCCTCAACAGCACGTACTGTATGTTTCCAATGTGCTAACCATTTGCCTCACTTGTACAGTATGTCGTTTTGGGAAAAAAGTTTCTGCTAAATATGCAAATGTAATGAAGTTCAAAAATCATCAGAACTAGTGATCTGAAGCTCTGTAACAGTGTGGAGAATGACCCCCCGATCATAGCTGGTCTGATCAGAGTCTGGATTTGCTCCAGGTCTCCTCATGTGCTTTGGTGGGGTGAGAAAATGTAACTGATACTTTTAGTGGCTATTTGCACGTGTGGGTGCATGTCCACAGGAGCTTCTCTTCCACACATCCCATCCTGCTCTCTTATGCAACAAACGCTGGGCTGGATCCCTCCCGCGCCCCCCGATCTACACCCTCCTCCCCAGGGTACTGTTCTGACCACCACCTGACGAGATCGGGGAATCATCCTCTGCATTCTGAGTGCTTGAGTTTTTGCATTTCAAGCATTTTTACTGTTTTTTTAATTCCCCCTAGAAAAAATGATTTTCTTGTAAACATGTGCTAAAATACAGAGATTGGGTGTTTCCTGTTATTTGAGCAGTTTGATGGAGAAGAATGTCCAGATAGTCAGCTGTCAGCGTAACATCTCACACCACAAGCACATGTACCCTTTGATTCAAAATGCTAAATGTGAACATTAGAGTAGAATCTATCATCTGTGTGCATCTTGCAGCCTGAACAAGGATCTTCTTACATTACATTATATGATCCAAACTTGGGACCTACAGATCTGACACAGAAACCAAAAAGCCCTCACACGCCCCTTCTGGGATTTAAACCAGCAACCTTTAGGTATCAAGCCCAGATCCAAACCCTGACGCAATCTACCACACTTACAGGAAGCTATTCTTTGCTGCTCAACATCCAATGTAAAGAATTTCACAGATTTTCAGCTCTTAAAAAAGGCTCAGATGTCTAGAGCCAGTCCAGCAGCTGCTGTCTGGCCATCAAGCAAAGTGCTGACCTCCTCTCGCTTTCGGAGGTAAGGGAGGAGGTTTTAATTAGGCGGCGTAACGACGGACCGTTTAAAGCCAGGGAGAATCACCTGCCGGAAAGAGCTGTTTGGACCCTCACTCCAGGCCTGCACCTCACATGCTGCACCAAATCAATCCCGCCATTCCGAAAGCAGCTCACTTTTGTGCATGTCTGTCTTAAGGGGGGGGGCGTCATGCCATCTGCATGTTACCACACACATCACATTCCGGACTCATTACTACGTGACTGGGCTTCTAAATGATGTTCTTCATGTACAGCCGAGGTCACTCAGCAATCTCACAGTGCTGTGGTGCTAGAGTCCCCATGCAAACTGGCACCTGTCTGAAAAATGTGACGTTAAAGATTCACGGGGATGGAAATACTGGCTGCTTTACTGAGAAATCACGTGATGAGATCTCTGACAGCCGGGACTAATGCAGTGACACCCTGACAGCACATCAGTTTAATATGCTGCCTTAGTGAAGAGCCCCATTCATTCCTGGAAAATCCTGGACTGTACGTTTCTCAGTTGCATCCGACAACGAATCCGAGCTTCTCATCTCTGGGCTGCGATTTGGTTGGGGCTTCAACCACAAAATCATTGAAGAGGAAGAGGCCAAAATAGCCATTTCCATCCAAAACTGAGGGAACAGCTCAGTGCCACAGGGCACACATGATCAGATGTGTGGGGAAACGGCAGAAAGGTATCAGCTGATCTGAGCCTAACAGTGCACTTTAAACTGCTAACACATGCAAATTTAAAGTAAAACCTCAGAGTCTGGGACAGGCGCAGCAGGGGGGTGGATCCATCGACTGTCTCTAGGTGTATTTTTAATCAGTCTGCAGAGAATCTGCACCCCTTCCCTCCTTAAAGCTGAGGTCACCTACTCCCTGGGCCACATAGACAGGTGGCGCTGCTGTCAGGCCACACACCACAATCCTGCCCAATACCTGGGATCCTCAGACAGACACCCCGTGGCTGTCAGGGGCGGTGTGGCGGCGGCCAGCTGGCCGGACGACTTGTGGAATGTAGACGGACACAGGCGTGAGGGGGGGTCGAGACCTCATCGCCTGCTGGTGTGTCGCCATGGCGTCTGAGCAGTCTTGACATTCCAGAGGCCAACCGTATTAAACCAATAAGACCCGAGGGGTTGTGCAGCATTGTGAATACAGTCACGCCTAAAGAACGCTGGTGACTGCCCCCCACGACGGACCAATTAGATCCGAGTGCCAGAATCACACTCACTGGAATCCACACGTATTTCCTTAAACCAGCCTGCAGCCATGGTGCACTGACATTCCCACATCCTTCAAAACCCCCAGTTAATGACACCTCCCCCACCCCGACCGTGGCCCCCTCTGCTCGTCCAGAGTGACTGCACTTCGGGCGTGCAGGAATCTCAAAGCCGGGCGTGGATGTACAGCCAGCCCCTCGCAGTCAAACCCAAATACGCATTATGTCATCCTGCTCGCAGCCAGCGGCCGACCGCGGTAGTTTACAGTGCATCGTGGCGAGCGCCGAATTCAACAGGACACATGAGACTGTGCATGGCTGTAATCATGCACGCATTACAAGGTTTCAATTCCACACAAAGCGAAGTGTAACGTGTGGAATGATGCAAGGGACAAGGTGAAATCATATAATTCTTATGTCCTTTTTACAAATATAAACTAGTCTTCCTTTATAGAGGTGTATAAATCTGTCTGACTGTTACTACCTCACACCCCCTGTGCTAGGGGCTTGAACACTACAGAAGCAGCCCTATCCCTTTAAAGCCATTCAGTGTCATTTATTAAATTATGGTTTAATAATCCCTGTCACCCTCTGCTGGACAAGCACCTCGGACATGATGTGTGTACTTGCCACTGGCTGCTGGATACAGGAGCCCAACTGACTGAGCGGAAGTAGATTGACTCATTCCCCCTCCCTTGTTCACTTGGTGCCACATTTCCACCAACGCGGTGCCGGTGCTGGTGCCGGACCTTTTCCCAATCTGGCACTGGTTCCACTTGTTTCCACCGCAAAAAAATGGCCCTGGGCCAGAAAAAAAAAGGCTCCAGCAGGCACCACAGAAAGCTGGGCCCAGAATGTGGCACCGCAACGTCAGCGAAAGTGGGACGGGTTATGGCATCCAAACCTTCCGTATATCCGGAAAATTCAGTCCATAACCTATATAGTTTAGTCTAATAACGGTGCTGGCAGCAAAACAACTTGCCAGCTTATTAGCGGAATAAGGTTAAGTCATTTTTTTATTCTGAGAAAAATGAAAGATCCATCTGCTGGCCAGATTTAATAATAAAGTATAAATATGTTGCCGGTCGAATAAATAAAATATTATGGCGTTTGAGTAGAATTTTAGTAGAAATTATGAGGCGGACAGCAAAGTTCAGTTTTTAGTGCCTGATCCTTAAAAAGACAGCGAGCAAGAATTACACACACAGACGGGGGAGCCTACGGAGACAAAACATCGTAAAATAGCTTAAAATAATATGGGCTGTATTATTTTACGTAAAATATTAACTCGCACTAAAACACTTGCATAATTCACATAAATGATGCAGCATTACGTCATGTTTTTTTATTCTATGAAAAACGGAAGTTCGATCTGCTGGCAAGATTTAATAATAAACTATAAATATGTTTAAGGATAAAGTATAAATATGTCACGAGTTGAATAAATAAAATATTGTGGCGTTCGAGTGGTGAATAGATCATCAGCGGACAGCCAAGTTCAGTTATTTGCGGACTGTTATTACGCGATCCTTAACAGGACAGCGGCAAAACAGCGAGCGAGAATAAACTCACGGGGACAAAAGTGGATACAGGCAATGGAGACAGGGCACGAGTCATACTCCAGAAACCTTTATTTCTGTTAGGTAAAATAAATCCAAAAAGCGAAATACAGATCAACCTTTACTTTACTTTCACTTCCGCCTAAATAACATTTCTGTTCTGTTCTTTTTTGAAACCAGTGGAAACGCAGGCTGGTTCTCAAAAGGCACCAAGTGAGAACCAGCCCAGCACTAGCTCCATGTTGGTGGAAACGAGGCCTTATTCTACCCAGAATTCCCCTTTTCTAAGGGGCAGGCTGGAAAAGGTTTTTGGGTCCTGGGGTCATTACCGATTTGCCTGAATGCTCGCTTTGCTGAGGCAGAAGCGCACCACAGGTCTGTTCAGGATTTTGGATCTTAAGTGATATGGGACAGGCGTCAGGAAGAGCACACGGCCAAGAGGGTCCTGGCACACGCAGCTCGACCGGCATTCCTCTGAAGACCATAGGAAGACCAAGGCTCATGCTTTCCAACCCCCCTACAACCCCACAACATTCAATCAGGACTAAAACAGGTGGCAAGAGAAAAAGTCCAAAGGCCGAATAGTGCTCCAAAGAGTGCAGGTCTAGGCCCTATATCCTGGGTGGTGTGTTCCCACACTGTACATAAGAGGCTGTGACAGATGACATGCTTGGGCCTGTTTGGTTTGGTTTATTCGGTTCCATGCTTGAGCCCAGTTGGTGCAGGATATGATTTAGCATAAAATTCCATTTGAGGCTGTACCTGAGCCTATTTGGTTTGATATCCGATTCCATTTGGTTCTGCATGATGAACAGCAGTGATCCTTACGGGCCAAAACAAGCAGGTTATCCTCAACGCCATCCTGCAGCAGACCTGCTCCCACCTGCCAGATTCTTCTACTGAATTTGTCCTGCTACTTCTGTGTGACTCTGCAACACCTACCCTGGTAGTGGAGCTGAAATGTACCTTTCAGAGTGAAGGGCACATTAATGTGACTGTAACTTCAAATAAAGTACTGCAGAGATGATAGACACTAGGGAGGGTGGTGTGTGGTTTGGTAGGTTGAGACTCCATAGCTGTGGCACAGGGACACCAGATCTATCCCATAATGCAGGAAGGGTGCCAGTTTAAATCTAAAAAAACACATTCCGATGTGCTTGTACAAATAGCAAATAAAGTTTAATTACATTTTCTATTTCTTTGGGAAAGACATCACTGCGTCTCCACCTCAAATCAACATGACCCAGTTTTAACGAGAAGGTCTCAAGATCTTCTGCTAGCCTTCCGTGGGGCACAGCATCCCTCTGGCACCTCACGGCTTCCGAATCGAGGGGAAAGCTGCTCATATTTAGCAGAGCCTAACAGCAGTATGGTTTGGGCTGCCACCACAGCCCCCCACAGGGACACCAGATCTATCCCATAATGCAGGCTGTTCATCAGCCCCCTTCCAGCCAAAGGGGACTACTTTCCAGAGCAAAAACATATTTTCCAAACCGGACACGAATGAGTACCCCGACCCAGATTCAGTGGCCGATGGTCAAGCAGGCCCAGTTCTCTGGTGAGGCCATGGAGAGTCTCCCCTGATTGACTCAGATCTGGGGGGTGCTCAGTGGCTGCTGTGTGGACCACAGGCTTGGGAAGCAGGCTTGGAAACAGGCTGTGCCCCCCTGCCATTTGTGGGAAACAGTCCCCTCCCCGCTGTGCCTCCTGAACCACGGAGACAAGGCCTCTCTACCCCCCAAACTGCCCAAAGGGGCCCCATTTCCATGGCAGATGGCTGGAAAGGTAAAGGGCACAGACGGCCCCCTGCTGGCAGAGTACGGGGGTTCATTATGCCGTTATGAGGTTGCTGTCTCTCTCACAGCATGGCTGAATGCCTCCGTGAGGCAGGAGTTACACGTCAAAGTGCCCACTGCCGACAGCTATCCCTCTCGACGTGATGGTAACACGGCCTCAGTTTTCTGAGGAAACAACTGCCGGGACGATGGCAGCCGCCAGTAAAGACATGTTTTATTTACAATGACTCCAGGGGAGGGTGGGGGGTGGGGGTGAGCCATATTTAGACAAACAGTCCCAAACATGACATACTGGAGCACATTCACTGCCAGGAACAACAGCAGGTGTCCAGATACACAGAACCAAAGCCCGAGCAGCTATGGACTCAGAACCGGAGATTTAACCCGTAAAATATCCCTTCCGCTCGACGCACCCGCACAAATGGTTAAATCGAAGATTTACGCCAACGAAATCCATCCTCTTTACATATCAGATGCAAAAAGACGACTTAGATTCAGGTGTTTTCCCGAGCCCCGGAGGAATGCTGTCGGGGTGAGGCGGCGAGGTTGGATCGGCCGCCTGGCCGGCAGCCACAAGAGACGGACTGGCGGGGGGGCAGCCCCGACTGGGAGCAATTTGGAGCAGACAGATCCTGACGTGTTCATTAGGCCCAGACTGGGCCCTGTGCAGGTGGCAGCTTCGCCCGTCTGATGCTGAGCGGTCCTGATTGTGCTCAGCATTAAACACCATCTGTTTTGGTCCGCTAAGCGGTGTGTGGCTGGGAGGGTGGGGGCAGTGGGCGTGTGACCGGCAGATCCTCATTTTTTTAAGGGAGTTTGGGGAAATAGGTGGCGACAGGGAGGCGAGTCTCTGGCGTTATTCATTACCCTGCACGTTACCCTGGTGTGAAAATACAAGCTGCTCAGGTGTTGGTATCGATTTATACCCACATTTGTAGCATAATGACATTTTTCACCCCACAGTCCAAAAACTCGCTAAGGTTGACAGTCGCCAAACTGTCCGTAGGTGCTAATGTGTATGAATTGTGTGTGTGTGTGACCTGTGATGGGTTGGTGCCCCATCCTGGGTTATTCCCTGCCTGTAGCTCCCGGGAGCCGTAGAC
>JAODJU010000046.1:5982568-6013371 GCA_026776725.1 Gnathonemus echidnorhynchus
TAGATAGATAGATAGATAGATAGATAGATAGATAGATAGATAGATAGATAGATAGATAGATAGATAGATAGATAGGGCAGTGTCTGTCTGTCAAATGAGAATTTGGTCAACAAGTCCTCAAAGTATTGCTTCATACTGGAAGCTGGGAAGTTGTGGACTGTCTGGCAAAGAGTTGGGAGGGAGTAAGAACGTGGACCGTTTAGGGGGTCTCACGAGGACTGAGTTGAGAAACACTGCTTTAAAGTTTATGCTGAGGCTATTCTAGAGCAGAAATACGCTTATTTTGGAAATAAGCTAATTATAGAGTGGAAATGGGCTGATTCTATAACAGAAATAAAGTCTTTCTGCACATCATTCAATAGGGCTTAAAAGTTGGACATGTGTGTGTGCCGTGTCCAAAGGGAAGGATCTCCACAAACCTGAGCTGGGACTGAAACTTGCCAGCCTTGCTGATGAAGTCCTCCCAGACAGGGTAGCTGCTCTGAGGAAATAGACAAAAAGAAATCAACTCACAAACAGCGTCCACCAACTCACTGTATTGGATCATGTCAGTAGTTTCTACCAACAAGATCAGTCTGAAGTTTAAGGACACTCTGCTTACATGTAACCAGAAGCAGTAAAAATACCCAGTTCTTTGTATTATGTGTGAGAGGCTGGAATAAACCACCTACAAACACCTACAGATATTAAGAGGGACAATGAGGGTGACCTTGAAAGACAAGAAAACAATTGACTGAAGCCCTCAGGGTCAAACGGGGACGCGGCAAACTCACACATAAGCGTACAAGACAAAACAGTGGGGCCATCGTCCCCACTGTCAGGAAGCAAAGCATCCGCAAGTAGACCTACAACACAAAGCCGCAGAAACGACCTGCATCTGGTACCAGGAAACATCTGTAAGAGGGTTTGGAGATTGGTTACAATCAAAGACCATGTTACCAGGAGGAGACCTGAAAGAGCACAGCCCCCAGGGACCACTGACTCAACATGTACAATTGTTATGTATAAAACAGTCACTTATGAAAACACTACCTAGACGGCATGTACATCTCAAACAAAAGCAATGAAAGACAAAGGGACCTCGGGGCAGAATCAATTTCTGACGCCGAAAATGTTCTACAAGTCCAAGTTCTGCATTTGCAATTACATTAAATCTCCGGTAAATGGCTCAAAGACTACAGGATAAGGTTAATCCCGACTGTTTTAATTGAAAATATGGAATGCACTCGCTTTCAATAACAGCAAAGCCTGCTTATATTTCTCAATGAATATTTTAGCCGGTTATGTCAATGAATTAGCTCTCTTCAGTCCCGCCATCTGTGGCAATTATAACAGCACTATGCCTGATGTGTATAATTTACATAAAATAATTAGATGCCGGTTAATTTTAGACAGATTATTGCCTGTATTAATATGGACGCATAAACAGTGCTGGGTAGTCATGTGATAAGAAAAACAATCATTATTGTATAAGTTATCCGCAGAACTCGACTTGAATTTCTCATCACTGAACATGATTTCCTGTGCATTGGATATATATGTCAAAGGGAGTCTCATTACATTTTCGGCTATTGACAACCTGCAGCAGGTATATGAAAACACCGATTCGAAAACAGCATTATGCTTTATAACTGACTTTTGAACCAGGAGGACCCTTGTTAATCATGTCTACTCCAAACCGTTCATTGAAAACGTCATATCAGCTTAAATGAAGACACTGTGTATAGTAATAAAATTTCAAAACGCAATAATTTACTTCTATAGGTTGTTGTCAAAAGCGCATGATTAACTCAGTTAACTTTCTGCACAACTTATAATTAGACTCATTAAACATATTAGCCAGCAACAACACCCCACAAACACAGTAAACCATAGCAAAGCCACCCAACCCTAAATACCATATAAACATTTTACTGCAATACTTCAAATGCCATTTTATTGTTCCTATTCTGTAAGGTCGCCTAAATGACATAGTCTAATTAAAGTCCTTCGCTATAACCACACATCAGACAAGTCGCCTAAGCTGATCCAAGTTTCGGGAGTTTCCTTCTTGGTCCCTCAAACAATCTGCGTGTTACAGCTGACAGAAATGATTTTCTGAATGAGAGCAACCATAAACTAACGATGTCTAGATCATATCATAAAACGGTTTAGGGTTTAACCCGTTGACAGTCAATAAATATATCAAATAAAAGATCAAATATTAGCAGTTGGGAGATGGATAAAAATTAGCAGCATTGTAAGCGTGTGCCGGTATATTTGATGATAAGGTGTCGCGTGCAGGTTTTGCGCTGAAAAGCCCCGCTGTCACACACGGCACTAGATTAGACGGGTTTTTAAGCGGCTCTCCTACCTTCATGTCGCTGATAACGGTGTGGAAAAGCCCCCCAAGCGCACCGCACTCCCTCTCAAACACAGCCTCCATTTTCCGTCAGTCACAGGTAAGAAAGCATCGAAAATGTCAACTGATAGGAATACTTCAAAAATAAAACTGTAAAACAGCTTCCTGATAAACTAGAAATAACGGCATCAAAATGAAGCGGCTGTCCTCAAAACCCAGGGCAAAAACCTTAAAAGAGATCATTTAAAATCTGTTTTTCCCATATTGAAAAAAATCCCATGTGCAGCTGGTATGAAATACACACAAGCTGTATTAAGAAAAGCAAAAACGGCTATCGGCTATATGTATCTATATATGTGTGAATGATCGGAGAAAGATAAGCGAAACGAAGCGACTTTCAGTGACTTAAGTTGTGCACAGCTGGCCCCGCTTCTCCGCACGCTCTGGCTGCTGCGCGTCCCCGACACCAGGCGCGTTCCGGCGTCGCGCCTCCTCTTTCATTCATATCTGGAGATTCACAAGGACCGCCGCCGATGATGCCACAGTACCGCAGTACTTCATTCATTCAAACGTTGTAAACATCAGCGGACATGAGTTTAATGTACATAAATTAGAAGATTATGATTCTTTTAAGTAGGGGCATTCAAAGTTAGCAATGTAATATTATAAATGTTTAATTCGTCATCAAATTTCAGCGCTCCAGCTAAAATGTTTCCATACTGATGAACATCTGCCCCCTAGTGGCCAAAGTGTCACCATGTAGAGCGGGAGTCTCAGGGTCGGGAGTGTGGGCGCGCAGGTCTCTGCTCCACGTCGTCCCCTTAATTACTCAGGCAATGATTTCCATGTTTACATGACATGTTTTAAACGTAATTATAATGCATTTTAAATGACCTTCAGTGCAGGCTCCCACCAAAATACCCGGCTGCACTTAACCAGTGGCTACATTAAATCCAAATGGGATAGTCAGTGCCGTACATAAAAACCTGAAATACTTCAAAGATATAAAGAAGCCCAACTCTGGTCTTTCCGGATTACAACAATACGATACTGTGCACGCTGTAACCTGACATCCACGCAGAACCTGAAAACAAAACATACGTTTTATAATAAGACATGTTCCGACCAAAACGGATTATTCGGTACAGAAGACCACTAGAGGTCGCTCAAAGCTTGCGCGACAAATCACGTTCAGTAGTTTCAGTTAAACAGTGAAACGATTCAGTTTAACTTAAATCAGAAAATGAGTTTTAATGAGAAAATCCAGATTTCGTCTCAATTTTGCATTATGGAGATATACTTTCATTATGGTTTATGGTTTGATCGGGTATGTTTGCAGTTCTAAGACGTCATACCAGAAATTAGGCCGAATATGGTAAAATCATGTGCTGAAGAAATTAAGTGTTTAAACCCTAAATATTCTGCCTCACAATTTCTCCCCCAAAGAATGTAAACTTAAAGTTTTAAAAGGTTTTAAGAGCAACAGGCATCACCTAATGAACAGACCTGTTTATAACACACAGGTTACAAATCCTCAGCTGTTCCAAGAGTCCCGATTGTTAATCTCCAAAAGCAAGACAACATTAACCAGCACCAACATTGCACTTTGCAGTGATTTATGGTACATTAACCTACCTAACAACCCTGAAATATTATTCAATCTACATCTGTAGCCCATAAACACGTTTTAACATGAAAAAGGCGTAACCAGCGAATATGGGCCAAAACACACCCTATCAACTAATTATGTAGAACAGGGAGATGTGCATCATTTCCAGTTTTAAAGTCGATATTGAATTATTGAGCGGCGCCAACCGCAAATCACAGAGAATAATCACATTTAAATTAGTAGTGTGGGTTTGTTCATCTCCGATCTCTCCTCGAGAGCATTTCCTACACGTGGAGCTGCGTTTTAGCCCCGCCCCATCGCCACTGTCACTTGGCCTTAGGCTGACGGCCGCTATTTGTGTCACACGTCCACCGGCTGCCCGCTGTTATTGGTGTGCTCTGCGGGAAGCAGATAATGACCGGTCTGTCACTGCGTGCAAATGAAGGCTTGCCTGTCTGTTTCTAAAATGTAGGAGTAGGGTATCTGCCGAGATCTGTACCATATTAGTACGACATACCCTTTTGTATCCGAGAGTTATGGTATTAAATAAGACACAGTTTAACAGAAAAAAGTCATGATTTTAGTTTTAATTATACTAATAGAAATATAATGGAAATTTAGAAACCACAGTTGCCAAATTGTCCGTAGGTGTGAATGGTGCGTGCGTCCTGTGACGGGTTGATGCCTCATCATGCGTTATTCTTTGCCTGGTGCCCCCCGCTTCTGGGATACGCTCTGGACTCTCTGAGACCCTTCACTCTCAGAAAAAAGAGTACTAATTAGTATCTTTGCTTGTCACTGGTGCTGTACCCTCAAAGGTCTGCCAATTGTACCCATAGCTGTAGGTAATTGTACCTTTTATGGTGCAGAAATGGACTCCAAGGAACATCTCCAAGGTACAAACAACATTATTGCACCCCCAATGGTACAAAAATGTTCCTCATAGTCCATTTCTGTATCTGAAAAGGTAGTTACCTATGGCTAAGGGTACAATTGGCAGACCCATCAGTACTAGTGACAAGCAAAGGTACAAATTGGTTCTCTTTTCTTCCTGATAGTATGCATAGGACGCATGGGAACAGAAAATGAATGGATGGATGGAAAAATAAGTCATTCCTCAATGATTTTTCTTCAGGATTTCATGTGGCATCTATCATGTGGATCAGTTACAGAAACACTGATATCCTGAAGCAGTCCTGTGTAAGATGGTGGGATACCCCTGTGACAGAACTAGAGGAGAGATGCTGCTGTGGGGCAGCCAGCAGACAGCGACTAACTTAGCAATCGGACGTCACTGGTTTGTTCTGGAGAGCTTTAGCAATGGAAGGTCAATGATGTTCTTGAGCACAGGCCAACCAGGGCGGCTACTCCCTCCTCTCGCCCACAGCTCCAAGCTTTAATTGCAGCCTGACTGGGTTTCCTAATTTCTCTCTTTGTGCCCGGGTGCCGATAGGCTGAAATTAAAGCAGGCCACAGCTGGGGCCAAATGACAGAGGAGCATCAACGTCATGACCCTCGCAGCGCAGCTGGGCATAATTACAGCAATCAGATGCTACTGCGGGAAGTTCCTCCCCTTCCAAAAACAGCAGACAACAAGAAGAAGAATCAAAATATGGGAAGCTCACGATCGCTTAATAAATAATAAAGTGCTTCCTCTTGTATTCCCACTGAGACATTGTTCCTTATTGTCTGTCATTGTTACTAATATTGTGTATACCACTGTGGTGCGCTGTGGTGACAAAGCTTTCGAAGGCCATGCCCACGTTTGTGCTAAAACCGGTCATTGCAGAGCAGAATCAGCATTTAAGGGGATCTTTGTGTGTGGAGTTTACATGCACAGACACACTCCAAAAATGTATGGAAATCCTTCCCAGAAGAGCGGCAGCCATTACAGCTGCAAAGGGGGACCAGCTCCACTTTGGTGGCTATGGACTTAGAGTGGAATGTTATAAAAGTTCCTTTAGCGGAAATGACCAGGAGTCCCAAAAGTTTTGCCCATATAATGTATTTGCTATGGCTGTATTTTAAAGTATAACCACCACATCTGTCATGTCTGCATCAGTACTCTGCTTCTGTGCCATGTGATATGGATACAAGTGCTTTAGGTTCCAGGATCTCCAGTCTCGTTTTGTCTGCTGCTCTCCTATTCCACTGCATTTGCCAGGCATTTAGCAATTCTGTCTGGTTTTATGATTACACTGCGTGCAGTATGAGGGGCAAATGCCATCATTCCCAACTCACTCCACCCAAGAAGAGGAATGACACCAAATAATGTTGGCACTCTACCTTTATTTCACTGACAGTGAAAATCTCTCAAAGAACAGCTTTTCTTGAATATTTTCATTTACGACACCAACCATGTCAGACAGACTCTACTCTTACTGTGATTAAACCAAATCATCAAAAAGCAGATAAGTTACAAATAATCACAACATTGGACAATTCAGATACCGAAAAGCATAGCTGCTGAGATACAGGCGAGAAGCATCATATATGAACCTGAATCCAGCTCAGCGACATGCAGACACACTGCAGGACATCACTAAAGCTGAAGCAGACACCTGTCCACACACGTGTGGAACACGGGATCACAGGAGCCCTCGGGCGGCTGTTAGACAGTGTGTTGCACTGCGTCATTTCAACCACATGGGACACTGTGGCAAAGGGGGAGCACTGCTTCTGTGTGGGGGGCGGTTACGAATTCAGCTTCAGCCCCAGACACAGTGCCAGTTCATTCTTCTGGATCTTTCCATCCCGGTTGACATCACAATGCTCCAGCAGCACGTGACGAAACTTATCAAGATCGACACTGCTGATGTTGGCCTGAGGGATGATAAGCATACAATTAGTTGGAACACAGCTGTAAGCTGCAAAGCATGCTGGGAAATGTTCTTTGTGTGTATGCAGGACACTGTTTTGTTGTATTCTTTCCCACATGCCTAAACCATGGAGGAGATGTTCAAGGCTTGAAAACTAGAAGAACAATGCATGAAGCATCCAACCTTGACCAGCTCCATCATATCCTTCACAAAGCCGTCTACTTCAGGTCCTTCTAAAGCTCCAGTCTTACTCTGAAAAGCAGACAAATTGAGGGTGAATATTTACAGAAAGAACATGGAGTCAAGTGTACTATCTTTTTGTAAATCTCAATGCATACCTTGCATCACATTCATAATTCTGCTGAGTTGTGTTTAGTGAGGCTGACTTAGCCAAGCACGTGCAGATTCCCCTACTTCATTTAATTACGATCGTTGTGACTCTGGTTGCATATCCACACTTTCATTGTTTGTGGAAAAGATGCCGATCAAAGCCACAGTTGACCCCTCAATTGTCCTCAAGACGAACTGGACAGCCCAGTTAATGATCCTGTTGGTGGTTTCAGCTTGGTTGACTTTTTGATTGCAGCCCCAGAGTTAGAATAATTATTAGTGGGCCATTAATAATCACTGTCGAAGAAGATTGAGTATGCAAGTAATAGACTGATTAACCCGTTTGGTGGCCATTTCCCATTTTACAGATTATCATACATTTCTGATATCTTAGGGTACACTGCTAGGGTACTTACTGTTCATTCTACATGTTGGACAAAGTAATGTTTGTCACACATCAAACATTAAGATGCTAAACTTGGTGTAACACGTTATTGGTACCATTTGGGTGGACCAGGCTGTGAGTGATATCGCCATCAGAGGTTGGAGGCTTTGTGTCTCCTACTTACGACATCATAGTGTGCAAAGATGGCCTCAAAGTCGCGCTTCCTGTCCTCTTGACTGCAGGCCTGAAACGGGTAGGTGTGAGGTGCTAAGACAGTATTTAAAGTACTATTTCAACCACAAAAGTAGGACTATACACTGGGCCTTGCTTGCAGTTAGTGATCATTATAGTTGAAGACCGTCAAAGGACAAACGGAGCTACGAGAGCACCAGGGCATTGGGGCCAGTGTGTAATTCTGTGCCTGTGATCGGGAGGTCGCTGGTTCAAATCCCGTCCTCAGCCTTTGAGCGGCATAACCATCCAGTTTGCTCCAGGGCAGCTGGATAAATGGCTGATCCTGCCATCTGACCTCAGACTTTCTTTTCACCTGTATATGTCTTTATGTCTCAAAAGAGAGTATGATAGGTTATACCCAAACTAAAGAATTCCAATGTACCTGTATTTGTGCAGATCGAAGAAATAAAGTGTCTTCATCAAAACAATTACAGAGAGACGTAAATTTCCAATGGAAAAACTCAGAGTGAGAATATTCAGCTCTGATGATCTGCGACAGGTCTGTTTCAGTAGTCTATCTTCTCCACTGGCTTAGAGCAGGTGGTGAGGATCAGTTAGTGTAGACACCAAGTCTCACTTGAAGAAACATCTCATTTCTCTATACTTTCTCAGGTTTTCTCCTATGATAATATGCATCAATGTTGTGTTGCCATGCTGCTGTTGAATGTGGGATTTTTCAGAAGCTCCTGAGGATTTACACCACAGATCTTTAATATCTTGGGTCCGAGCCCCTGCTGGATGCAAGTTCACCTCAACTGTGACACAAGAGAAGCAGCAGACTTACATCCATCTTGAATTTCAGCAGGAAGTTTTCTCGCAAAGCTAAGATTCTAGAAGGGAAGAGGAAAGTCAACAGCTGCCAATCAGAGGAGGAGGAACACCTCACAAAACTGGGGACTAGAAACATGAGAAGCTTATCTGAAAACTTCAGAAAGGAGTTCAAATCTGTCACCTTCTCAGGGATGCCTATTCTGTCTGCTTGGTCAAATTTTCTCATGATGACTGCACCTTTCTGCCTGTCATATTCCATAAGATGCAGTATTGACCTGGCTTTCTTGATCTCCTAACCTACAAATTGTCATGTTAGATTAAAAGAAATGCTTGATTATGCTGTTACCTGGCTAAGTCATTCAGATCCAGCTGGCCGTCATTATTTTTGTCAAACATCTTCATCTGTAATTAGAGGACATCAATTTAAAAAGCTCATGGGCTGACTAGTAAGCTTACAGATGTATTGTGCATCAACACGTGAATATGCTAATATGGCCCAAGCAAGAAAGCATATCAAATTTATTGTTTTTTTCACATCTTATTATTATTTTTTTGTATACTGGTGCAAATGGAAACCCTTTGCAATGACATGTCACTTTGCAATCAAAATCACTCAAAATTCCTAGCCGACCACAGAAAAGTCTAACTACTTGGAACATAAGGAATGGAAATTCACCATTCAGAAGCCTGAGATCAGATGGACAGTTTCGATATGCAATAAATAATAGGGGCAGAGCAGGGGGGGTTACCATGGCTACTGTGTATGTCTCCAGTTGGCCAGGGGACACCATCTTGTTGTGCTGCAGAAACAGATCCTTTAGGAAATCCTGTTCAGGACAACAGCAGAAAATGTAATAATGTGTCTATACTAGGTGCTGATGTCCACAGTGCTGGCAAACTGCACACATGTGTTTCCCTGAAAAGGAATGAGCGCACAGTCTTTATGATCTTCATCAGCACCCAACTGCAGGATCTTCAAAAACTTTCTGACTTCTCGTTTATCCATATATAACACCAGATCAAACCAGGGGTGTTGTCAGGTCTGATCACTTGGGGCTGTAGCCTGGAATATTTTAAGCCTAACCCCGAGTATTTTAGCCCTGATGCCAATCTTCCTTCAAAAAGAAAAAGTTAAGCCCCAGGTAAACCTGAGTTAGCCCTTGATCTTTTCAATAGCTAGAAACTCCCCTCGATAAAACCGTCCACCAGTAAAGATGCAGCCATGTTAGAGTCAAAGCTTGATTTTTGAAGAATTTAAAAACACCGGCTTTTGGAAGACCACGGCCTGGAGAAGTGGAGGTCTGCTAAGTTCTGTGGCAGGAGGTGGTGAGTCCACTTACCTTGAGCTCCACAGCCGAAATGTACCCACTGCTGTCAGCGTCGTAGTTCCTCCAGATCTGCAGGGAGGGGGGCAAAGTTTGTGTGAGAAGTGGGGGGGGGGGACACCCCCAGCCAGGGGCACTCAGGGCTTACCCTCATGAACTCAACGCTGCTCTCCAGCGCCGCCTCTCTCCGGAACAGGAGCAGGAAGTTCTCATCTTCTGGAAGCATCACGCTGGCCAGCTGGAGAGGGATCCTTCTCAGTGTTAACCACTAATCATTTAAAACTTTGCACTGGCGAATACAATCAGCTATTCTCCTACACCTACCCGCTGCTAGGTTTACAACCAACATACCTCCTGGATCTGCAAGCGCTCATGTCCTCCTCCATCACAAGTAGAGGCAAACCTGTGCTTCATCTGCTGAACCTTCTCCTCTGTGACCTTCCCCAGGACCCAATGGAAAAGGAATAGAAGAGTACGAGCCAGTCATCCTCTCTCCGGGTGCACTACACAGGAGCAACTCAGCCTTTATGTCTTACTTAGAATCAGTAAAAACAAATCAGCCATGAAGTTTCGATTTTCGGGATCCAGTTCTCACAAAGCTAAGATTCTAGAAGGGAAAGTCAACAGCTGCCAATGAGAAGAGGAGGTGCACCTCACAAAACTGGGGTCTAGAGACAGGAGAAGTTCAGCTGAAAACTTCAGAAAGGTGTCAAAATCTGTCACCATCTCAGGGATGCATATTCTGTCTTCTTGTTCTAATATTCTGTTGACTGCACCTTCTATCTATGCTGGGTAGCTGGGTATGCTGGGTGGCGAAAACTTAATTGCAGACCCACTGCGAGGCAATCAAATGGCTTTTTTTTTTTTAATATACAATATTAGAATTTACCCTTTTACGCTTAACCCATAGCACCAAAACAAGTTTTTTTTTTCTTTTAAGAAATACGCTTTTATTTTAAAAAAGAATTGATAACATAACATCATGCAATTAGGATCTAATATTATTTCATGTTTAAGTCTTCTATGAATTAAACATGCGGATTAAACATTTAGTACAAATTACTGGTTACTCACGCGGACTCCAAGCTTCTTCATCGTGTGTCGGAAAAAGTCCTCCAGCATTTTTCTGTCTATATAGCCTTTGTCTGTAAGACCAGGGATCGTTTCACTGCGCTGAAAGCTGTATTTACTATGTAAACAGCTTTACTTTAAGTTTAAAATTAATTTTTGAGCCACGCCGCCGATGTCACGTTAAAACAACGACATTAAACATAAAACGATCCATTTCACGTTTTAAACCGAGAAGGACATATGATGAGCACATTTCTAAAGTCTCTCGTTCTGCTCTTACCGTCGCGGTCGAAATGTCGCCAAATGTCCATAAAAAGTGCGGCATCCAGGTTATGAAAAGCGCTGTCCATGGTGCCTTATCGGGTCAGAGTAGGGGGACTGTGGAGGCAGCTGCTCCGCTCCGCGGCAGACGAGCAGGATCTCCCGAGCGCTTTCAGCTGGAGAAGGAACTCGCGCTACTTTATTCTGATGGGAGGGACTCCGCGCGCAGGAAAATTACTACCGTCAATGCGCGCGACAAGCGCTCAGAAAGGGCTTAACGTCATTAGGTATAAATAAAAAGAAAAATAACTACATTTCACCACCAAATTACACATTTTATGCACTCACCTTACGTATCTCAAAGTCTAGGCCTACATAAGCCCCCCGCCAAATCATGTAACCACACGAAAAGAGCCGGAACCAAAATGTTTCATAACAGTAGTAATATTTAATCTGGTTATTAATGTCGGTTATTAATGCATCTCAAGTGACAAAATTATTGTTGATCACCCTGATACATCTTATAAAATCCCAGAGGCTGTATCCTTCTAGAATAGATGGCCTTCAAGTATAATCCGCCAAAGGAGGTTGTATGTATTGTGTACATACGCAGATAACACCGATGACATTTTACACATAAATCACTTTAATTGATAAAATGTAAACAAGAGATCCAGATTATTTTTTTGTAACGTACTGAAAAGGTTCTTAATCAAAATACCTTTAATTTAATAAACTTCCATCTTCCATTCCAAACCAAATTTTATGTATGATTTTATTAATAAAATGTACATTTATCCCCTCACATTCAGTGGGCACCTTGAAGGTACATTTGTTTGATAGTTATATACGAAATATATTTCTTGACAAATTATAAAACACCTTGCCTTAATATTTTGCTCTTATATAAAAGTATAGTAGGTATTTGGTATAGAATAAGTACTTATATATTACATAAGACATACATGTCAACACTTTTCAGACACAGCTGTATCTATGGACAGACACACTGATACAAACGCACATATTACACACAAAACTACACAGGAGACACTGTCCCTAATTCCTCCCCCAGAATACATTCACAAACTAACTACAAATGACAGTAATTTTGGGAAAAAGACAGTGAGGCTGAATTTATTTCAGCTGCTCAGAAGAAACAGATTTTTTAAGATTGATTTGCAATCTGCAGGAGACTTTGATCATCTGGGAACGCGACTGATCACTTTTTTGAAAGGAAACCGGCTAATATTGACCTTGCATTACGGGCCTAGTGACCCCAACATCACCAGACCCTAAAAATCACGTTTCAAAACAGTAACAAAACACCGATAGTGTGGTTTTGGGCCAGGAAGTAAAACGTTCATATGCACGGCTGCCCGTAAACCTGCTTTTTTCAGGACATGCGGTCATCAGGGTTTGGTACATGTGAGGAAATCATAGGAAGGACTTGGAGAAACAGCCTTCTGAAAAACACTGGCTCTTTCTGTGCATTTCTGAACAACCATAGAGGTGGCAGCATGCATTTGTGTCTGGCACATCAGTCTTTATTTTTATGTAAAAATGTCTTTCTCAGGCTCCTCCCCAGATTCTGTAGACTCGCTTGCTTGGTTCTTGTCTCTGTCCTTGGTCCTGGGGGCCCCATCCTCAGTGCAGAGGGATCCCCCACTCAGGTGCACAGTAGCATCTGCTATGGAGGCTGGTCGCTCTAGGAGGGCCACCACAGAATATGTGAATAGATGAACACTAGGGGGCGCCATATCACGCAACAGCATAAAACACACACTCTTTCCATCACAACTTAGCCCTCATATCTGGAGGAAATGGCAGGTTAACTAGATCAACACGGATACAGATCCAGGACCAGTTGGGCTGTCCCTTAGACTTGAACATGCAGTTGTTATATTAGGGAGTCCTTGTCATCAGCTGCAAAATCAGCTCCACAGTATCAGAGCTCAGTCTTTTGGGAGGGCTCAGATTGCGCATTACTTAAAAAATTAATCCCATAAGTCATTAACAAAGGCCAGGTGTCGGACAGGTGAAAGGTAACATTTTATTGGTCTAACCGTGTCGGGGGAGGGACTTCTTGCGCTCTTGCTCGTCCACTTCCTCGGCGGCACTGGCGGAGCACTGCCGCAGAGATGCGAGCTTCACAGTGGCGGCAGGTCGCTCCGCTTCCGGGTCACAGTCAAACGGGTTCCCATCTCCCAAGGGTTCTGCTGCTGGGAGGAAACAGAACAGCGAGTGACAAGCCCTCCGTGATATGCGAAGAGTGACTAATTGAAGGAATTATGAGCGAAGAAATTAAGTTAAACTCTAATTTGAAACATCCATGCATCCATTCATTTTCTGTACCCGCTTATCCAGTACAGGATTGGGGGGGTCTGGAGTCGATCCTGGAAGCTATGGACACAAGGCAGGGAACAGCCCAGGGCGGGTTGCCAACCATCAAGGGGCACTAACACCTTTCACACACACAAGTACATCAATGGACAATTTGGCAGCTCCAATTCACATCAGCGTGTTTGTGGAGGCGGGGAAACCGGCGGAAACCCCACAACGACACAAAGAGAAAAAGCAAAGCGCTGCCCACTGCGCAACCCCCCCCATTTGAAAGAACCAAATTTAAACAAAATGAGGGGACTGCAGAAATTCAGATCAAACAAAAAGCCCTTCATTGTGAGGAAGCCATTATACCGGGGGGATTAAATCAGAGACTGCTTCCTGGAGGCATCAAGCCTCATTTCTATGAATGTTAAGAGTTTTATTAATGAAGACATCAGTTTGGCTACATCGGCTTCCATTCAGTCTCAGACTAAGTCAGCCTGTGTATACAGACAGAACTCACTTTCCAGAACGGACAAGGGAAGGCTGCTCGGGCACTCCTTCTCACTGTCCGAGGGCGCCCTCTTTGGGCTGTGTGGCAGCAGTGACACCTTTGGACACACATTCCCACTGGGAGACTCTGCATGTTCGTCTAAAGCACAATTCAAGAGATTGTCATTAAACAAATGAATTGCGAGCCTCAGGACAGCAGTATACCTTAAAATGGCAGACAAAAGTAATGTGGGAAGCTTAAGGCAGGAGACTCCAGACAAACATTCATCTGTCATCTTTGTTTTAACATTTATTTTTCTTTAGCATTGGCACCACCACCACAATCATCATCATCTCTGCAGCCAGTACACAGTCAACCCCTCCCAGACTCTCCCAGCATCTTCTAGGGTAAAACCAGCACTTCCAGTGCACAACATACCTATGCTGCGGCTGCTGCTGGTTCGAGGTTTCTGAGGCACAGAGGGCCTGTTGATGAGGGAGGGCTTGCTACTCAGTGGCGGGGGCTTGGGGCCGACAGGGGAGAGGTTAGAGGAAGGATTACGGCTCCTGGGTGCAGCCTCCGGCTTCCCGTCGCTCATGGGGGGCCTCTCTGAGGGGCCCGTCACAGTCTCCCCTTTAGGGACCCCCAGCGGCCTGCTGTCTGGTGGAGCTGGGCGCCCTTTGACAAATGAAACACACCAATCAGATGCTTGCAAATTAAGAGACATTTGTGATTTTCTATGTAACATCAGAATTCATGACCTTTGCCGCTTATAGAGACTTTTGGGAAATCGCTCCTTAACTCCATCATTTGATGGATAGCATGGAGGTTAATTTAAATGAAGATGGAAGCAGCACCCACCTGGGTCGCTGCCTGTGGGCTTCTCAGGACAGGCAGGGGAGTTGACCATCTGCAAGAGATGAAATGTTGCGTGAGGACATGACAAATCAGCACACACAGTCATTGAACACTACCATCAACCGATTCAAAAGTTAGTAGCACCTAATTTTTCAGGCAGAGCTCCATAAAAATATCATCATCATCTGCACGCAAATACATCAAAGAAAGTTTCTGTATAATTAAAATGGCCATCTTAAATCCACTGGATTTCAGTGCAGTGGGACAAAATCTGCAGGTACAGACCACAGACACTAGAGGGAGCTACTTCCACATAGATGAGCAGAAAGACCAAAAAGTGAGAATGAACTAGGAGCAGCAGAAATGCATTATGGTAAACATTTTGGGGTTTAACCTCATGTAGAAAACTCCTGTCACATTCCTAGAGAGGGTAGGAAATGTAATACTGAGACCTCTGTCTGCTGTGAGACTCACACTGTCTAACAATAATCTGTTTCTCCTGCCTCAAATCATGCAGGCTTCTCAGCACTGCCCTGACCACAGCGGGTAACAAAGCATTTATTAGGCACTGAGAAGCCGTTTTCTTATTTAATGAACTCAAAAATCTCAGGACCACTCAGTAGTAAACTATCACCTTTGGTAAAGTTCACACTCATCCTCCAGGGTGATCAAGGTTTGGGACTCGATGATCCTGCAACCCCAAACCAGCCATCTAAAAACAAAATCTCCTCCATCTTGGGAACTTTGGCCAAACCCTCAAAGGTCACCAGCTGGACACCAACCTTGTGGGCTCCGGCTGCCCTCTTCTCCTGCTTGGCCTTCATTTCAGCCAGGAGGCCGGTCCCCATCACCTGAACCCTACACCGGCGGCCTCCCATGGGGCTGGCCTTCCCTTCTCCCTCCAAGTGATGATCCACGGAATCAGGAACCTTCAGTTCCTCTGGGTGTTCCACCGCTCTGCTTTGCTCGGTGGGAGGGGCCTTGGGCTCATTGACCTTCGCCGGCTCGGGGGCGGAGCTCCAGCTCAAGGACCTGGGGGACAACGGCTCCTCTGCTGCCGAAGGCCCCGGCACAGCAGGGGCCGGCTGGCCCTTGTCATGCTTGGAGGAGCGGGACATGATGAGGTTGAGGAACCCGCTCTTCCGAGATTCCCGTTTCGTGTCCCGCTCTTGGGAGCTGGAGCTCTTAAGAGATGACCGCCTATGAGCAAGAGAATATACAAAGCTTAGCCCAGGAGACCAGGGGTGTGGCAGCCCTCCTCATCACAGCAGGGAACCTGAAGTTCTCCAGCTATTAAGGAGCAGAACCCATTAAAGCTGTCACACCAGCATGAAACATGGTCTACAATCAAGTGCAACCTTCACTTAGACTTACTTAGATCCCATCTTAGTGATTTTCTTAGAGAAGAACTCATCGACGCCCTCATCCACCCTTCCCGCGGGATTGATCTGCTCATCCTCCTGCGAGGGACTGCTGTTCGTCAGCTGAAAGGAGACAGAGTTCTACATCCCATCCAGGTACAGCACGTAACATCTCCAGAACATCATGGACTTGCATGGATTTGCTACAGAAACCTGATGTTTCTGAAGAAGACTGAAGGTGCACCCTGGTAAGTGTATTGTATTGTATGCTGAACTTGCAGCATCCATTCAGCCATGTGACTACTGTAGTGACAGCACCACCAAGCCCCGGGGCTGAAGCGTCAAGATGCCACACTCACTGGCATACTGCTGGACTTCATCTTCTTGTTCCTCTTGGGCCGGAGCTTTGTGTAGTGTTCCAGCTTGCTAGCCTCCTCTGAAGGTAGCTCCTCTATCACCTCTGGGGGAAGTGTTTCCCCTATAGGTGGAGGAGGTGGCGTCTCCACCCTGGGTGGCAGGGGTGGGTCCTCGATATGAATAGGCACATCTTCTAGGGCCTTATCCAGGTCAAACTCCATCTCTGATGGACAGATGGTGACCAACAATCAGGAACAAAATCACATAATAGCTCACTGGTGAGGTCATTTGCTACTGATTAAGGATGAGGTCACTGATGACTGCTTACCAAAGGCCCTGGAGACTGGCCGCAGCATTCTGCTGTGGATGCTCCTCCTCTTAGAAATGGGTGTCATCTGCAGAGGAGAAAGAGCCAAACCATTACAGGTTTCAGGAGCAGACCAGTGCCAGAAAAGGGCAGTTGGGTAATACTCCAATGAGCCAGCTGACAAAACATGTTCTATAACTTGAATTAAGTGAGAGGTTTAAGGTCTGTTATGTTCAAAGCAGATAAAATGCCAAGTCTTTTTCACAGGAAATATAAGCTCGATCAATACAAACCCCAGCAGAACTCAAATGCTGCTGGATTGTCAAGATTTTTGACATCAAAGACTCCAGAATCGACACGAGTGCTTTACTTATTCCCCCAAAATAAACCATTCATAAAGTAAAATCATCATCTGGAATTTGTTAGCAGATCAGAACCAAAACAAGTGGCCTTAACCAAACAATCCTGCAGTAACACTAATCCAGGCAGGTAAACTTTGGGAGTCATGTGATGGTCACATCCTCATGTGCATTATTTCTACATGCGCAATACTGGCCTGCATTCTGTGAAACTGCAGCCAAAAACCAATTCTGCGTCGCCTCTGTGCCTATTAACCCACAAGCATGACCCATCTTTCATGACCCATTCCTATTTCCTACTCCCAGAATGTCATGTTATTATTTCAGAGTCCAATACCACAATGTACACCGAGTGCCTATCAGAAGTATTCCCAGCGTCACCCAACAAGGCCGGCTCTTTTCTAAACAGCGAATTAGAGCTTATACTAATCTGAATGACTAAGGAGTCCTGTGTTCTTTCTCTCCTGAACCACCATCACCATCAAGCAACGAAGAAGAAGAAGAAAAAAAGATCGAAATGACCCTCATCCAGCTCAACTTAGTCAATATGACCCCAGGGCTCTGATTTATTAAATAATTCTGTGAAGGTCTCCGGATTTGACATCCTGCCCTGCCTGATGATTTAGAACAGCTCAATTACTATTTCATGCCCTTCATGGCCATAACTCATTGGCGGCGGAGGCTGGGGATGGTCACTGGTTTCTGGGTGTCTACTCTCTGAGGGTGAAGCAGACGATGACAATGGCAGTAGTAAAGCAAGCAAGAGGCACGGCAGAGTGACCTGGACAGGAGAGAGTCACTGGGAAACAGAATGGCAGATGGTAGAGAGAGAGGGGCCAGTTAAAAGGAGATGCGGGGTGAGGGGGGGATTGTACTCTGTAATGCATCTCCAGCCCTGGGACAAGCGGTTTAGAGAGAACCACAGAGCCTCACTTTAAAAGGTCACACGCAGCAATGACATGGGTCTGTTTCTTTTGAAAGTGGAGCACGGTCAAGTTGACAACTGCAAAATGAGCCTTTAAAACCCCATACTAAGGAACATATTTAATAAATGATCACATGATAAGGCTGAGCAGACAAACTCCCACCGGTTCAGATGATCTGTTACGACCCAAGCTCTCCGGCTCACAACAACAAGTGCACCTACCATGCAGGTGTCCAAATCTTCCAGTCTCTCCACCTCCACGGGCTCCTGATTGGCTATCACAGGGACCACCTCCTCTTGGAGCTCCACCTCTAGGGATTCCTGTTGCTGCACTGGCTTTCCCTTCCTGGCCAGGTGCTCTGCCTGATTGGAGGGGTTGGATTTACTGAACTGTAAAAAATGGGGACCAAGCCCCTTCAAACTCCTTTTAATAAGGGACTGGTCACCATGGATTTGTGTGTGTGCTCCTGGGCTCACCAGAATATGCTGGGATCTGGAGAGAGACTCCAAAACCTCATCAACAATGCGATCAGAGAGGAAGGAGGCCATGGTGAGCTTCACATCGCTTTATGTGAGGAGGAAAAATGAGAGGGTTATACTTCACACCACGGACCACACCAAGGAAACAGTATCTTCCAACCAGGAAACACGCAGGCACATACACACACACACACACACACACACACACACACACACCGCACATACATTCATGGCAGTCCGCAATGAGAGAGAGAGCATTAACATGTCCCAGAGCAAGTCTTACCTGATCTTGTTGATGATGTCCACACCAGACTGCTCCAGTAGAGTGGCCTTGACAAAACTGCGGGGGACTACCATCCTGCCAGCACCAGCTTTGATCAGCTCCTGCCGCAAGTGGGCCTTCTTCATCACGCAGGGACACAGTGCTTCTGCTGCATCCACCATGGATTTGAGCATGGTCTATAGAGGAAAGAGGGAGGAGTCAAGAGAAGAACACACCCCTCATTAACTCACGATTCCAGAGACCACCTCTATGAAGGCCGCTAACAAAGACTGGGATATGGAGGTTGAGGTCCTGAAAACTTCCACACCGGTTTTCCAAAAAAATGTGCCATAGCACTGTGCAATCAGACCTATGGATGAAAAAACAAGAAGCTTATTCCAATTTTATAGAACATTCTGCTGAACCAGAAAAGCTAAACACTTACACCCACTGTGGAGATTCAAATGCCTTGTTGTTTAACAGGAATGTGTCTTTGGTGCATGTTTTAGATTAAGCCCATCTCTAACTGCAGGAATAAGTCCAGAATTGTGGCCAACCTCACATTGGCAGGAAAGAGCAGCCTGGCCTAACGCTTCACCACAGGGTCCAGCATCTGCTGCCGGCTCACAGGAAGTCAGCAGATAAGGCAGGCATAGAGAAGGCAGCACCGTGTCAGCTCAGGGCCAGGGAATGAGACTGACAGCATATAAATTTGACCATCCTACGTGATCATTTTTATAATGGCTGAGACTGTATGGCAGCCAAATATGTTCTCAAAAATGTATCTGACCATTTGACCATTTAAAGAAGCTTCTGTTTTGATACAGGTGCACGTGTGTGTCTCACGTGGGATTTCATGGAGAACAGGGACCCCAGGATTCCTAACAAGTAGCCAGGCACAGAAAGCGCACATGATTCAGCTCGTAAATCAATCACTCCGATGTGCAGACCCATTTAGAGTTGGTCTCTTCACAGTCCTGATTAATGGTAACCGCAGCTTTAGGGGAAAGGCCGGCAAATCATAGGGCATCAATTATACGTGATGGAAGGCCACCGTTTCTCGCTCTGTGGCCTGTCAGACAGCTGAGGCATGTCTGCCCTCATGGGACACAGGCTGCCTTCAAAGGCAAAAGTGCAGAGGAAAAAAAGCCAAGGATCAGCCAAAGACACAGCTATGCATCCATAGAGAGACATCCTGACAAAAAAACCTGGAGCAAGAACATTCCTCATGTTGGTTTGGGTCCATTTTCAAAGGATTTACTTGAACAAGAAACTTCTAGGTCATATTCTAGTTCCTTAACCACTCTGCTGTTCTTTCCATGCCCATACAAACCCCAGGATCTTATTCTTACCTGTAGCTGCTCATCCATGACATCGGTCACTTCCCCAGCCATAGACTCCAGCTTGGCATGAATGGGGCCAGCAAAGGAGCCATTGACATCCTCACGAGAGGTGGCACCAAGGTGGTATAGGTTGGGCAAAAGCTAAGTGGAGAGCATGGATGAGATTTAAGCCTTACTGAATACTCAAAATTACCCCCCTAGTATCAGAAGCACAGATCTAGGCTTGGGGAGCTCAGACTGCTGAGGTCAACAATGAGTTCCAGACATTTAGGAAATATGAAGAAGTAGGGGTGGGGGCAGATAATTCAAACAAAAATAAAATACAACCCAACAACCTTCCAAGAAATGTTTGCATGGTGTTAGGGTCTGAAATTAAAGTCACACACACACCTGTTGAATCACAATCCCAAGAGAGCTGGGGGTCCACTTCCTTTAATCTTATATACTCACTCGTTTGGAGTTTCGAGCATCTTTTATGACATTCTCGGCCATCTTCATGTCCTCCTGAATGGCATCTTTCTCTGTGTACCTCAGGGAGTTCAGGTGGTCCTGAACCTTGACACAGACCCTGTCTATGACCTGAACAAGCGGGTTAAGGTTGATTAGTTGGGAGCTGGAGACAGCAGTTGGGACTTGTCCGATTCTATTACAATTACGATTTTTGTTTTTCTAATTTTTTGCAAAGCCTGAGGCTTACCTGCTGGGTAGTTGTTGTGACGATACCCTGCTGAAGTCGGTATGCCTGCCCCTGCAGGTACTTGCGAGTCTCGTGATTCCGGAACAAGTAGCTCTCCATCTTCAAAAGAGGAGATCAAAATGAATACTGCACATAATGCTGACATACGTGCACATTCAAGACAGATAATTCATTACATAATGAGCTTATCAATGTAAAGATAAATGTAATTTTATGTAAATGTCCCACAGAGATGCTATCAGTCCCAAACTGGGGCAGCTTCAAAATCAGAGAAAGAGCTCTGAGTAGCACTAGACAATCTCCTGAAGTACTGACCTTCAGCAATGCATCCTCTGTCTTCTCTGGGTTGGCTTTGAGGGCCTGGGAGGCATCAATGATGGGGATGGGCATGAAGCGGATGGTGAAGTTCCTATAGGAACCAGATGAAGACCCATAGCTTAACATGTGAGTACTACTGCAAATGAGATACGATGTCAGCCTTCAGGATTGGGCTCACATCTCATTATAATATAATATATTAAAAAACCTGCCAAGGAGAGACAGGTGTAGGAAACACACAATGGGATTCAAGCTGACTTGAATCCCATTCAAGGTGGGGGGGGGTGAAATGTGCTCAAAATTCACCTCATCTTCCACAAAGCAAAATTGCAATGCCCAGGAGAGGAGCACTTCTCAATCTGTATTAATACAACTCAACAATCACCCATTCATTTCATCTTTGTATTCCTGATGATTACTTACAACTGGAGGTAAATGAGATGTCCAGATCATGTCAACCGAAATGCACAAACGCTAAGCAATATAGACATCATGCATAAGAATAAAGACTGAATCCCAGGACCCCTGAAGCTCTAAGAACAAGGCAGCACTGCTCAGCCTTCGGAAAATGCACACTGGCATGGTGCTGCAGGATGACTAATCGTTCACAGGCCAACAGCAGCTGGGGCAGGCAGCTCCCAAAATTGAAAGTGAACTACTGAGGAACTTAATCCGCATGCAGGCCGAAGCACGTTCAAGAAGCCTTGAGCAAACAGGCCCCCTTCACATACCAGAGAGCAGCAGCTCAGGGGCACCTCATCGGGTGGTGCCAGGCAAATGGACATGACAGCGTGTAAACGGTATTCATACAAGAGCATCGCGGTGATAATGGGAAAAGGGGAGAGGGCAGAGGCTCCTTTTACCACTGAGAACCTAATAAACTTCAACCTCACTACTGAGCCAACAAACTGCTGAACTGCTGCCAGAAAGACCAGAAACCAGAGTCAGACCACAAGTCTGTGTGCTCTCCTCTGATACAACTGTTGCCACAGTCTGAAGGCTATATAAATGCCCTCTCTTAAATAAGCCCCCTTTCCCACATTATCAAGACTGGCCCCCACCTTCCATCACAGAAATGTTCCTGAAGTACAATAAAATGTCATGACTGGTTTCTTCCTGTCAAAAGGTGAAACGGACAAAGAACAAAACATACTTTTCCAGAGCGGCTGCCACATCCTGCAGACCTTGAGGGCTCACATTGTTCCTGTCCCAAATGACCGTCCTGTCAAAAAAGGACAAGCGCTGAGGGAAGAGTTGACCATACACTCCAAAAACCAGTCTCAAAATGCAACCTTAATGCCTCAAAAAGACAAATGGACATGTCAACCAGGCAGCTGACTTGAAGGAGCCCTCACCTGAGTTTGGTGTTGATCTGCAGGGCTTTGGCCAGCATCTTGGCCCCCATGTCACCCATTCCATTTCCGCTGATGTCCACCTTGGTGAGGGAAGTGTTGCTGCCCAGGGCATTCAGAACGATGGTCAGGTCACTCTTCAACTTGGAGTCAGCCAATGAGAGTGACGTGAGGGGCTTGAGAAGAAGTGGGGCCAGGAGGTCATGGTTAGACATCAGGTGGTCTTCAAGACAAAGGAGAACATTTAACATGCGGTTCCTGGATGATCAGCATTACCACCACAGAACAATTCAAACCGGCAAGACGTGAAGAAGAGGTCAAAATAAAGCCAAAAGCATGTAAACCCTTAAGGATGAGCCCTATATCAAATAAACAGATCCAACTGTTAAAAGGTGAGACTCAAAAACTTAGAGTCTAAAACTTACAGACTCCTCCTCCTGTATCATGTGGACCAAGTTGTCCAAGACAGGTGCCAAGTTTCTGAGAAAACAAAAGAACAAGAATGCCAAGTCTACAAAAGTTCAAACACCTCACTTTTGACCTTCACTTTTAAACTCATTGATGGGAGAGAGATTCCTGCTTCTGATTTTTGGAGAAAATGGGTGACAAATTTCTCCCCGATTAAGTAATTCTTACAGAACTGAAATAAAGCCCAGTAAATTCCATCAACTGTACCCTTTAGAAACCAATCCATGTTCTTCAGACAGCCCCAGTGAGGCAACTTACTTTGATTTGATGTTGTTGAAGTTCTTCCCCAGGGCCAGGTGGCGGATAGACTGATTTTTGGCAAGCCAAACCAGAAGGGTAGTCAAGTCAGAGTCCAGACCTTGACAAAAACAACCAATGAAGCAACTTGTTAATGTAGGGTCAATCTTCTGCGCAGATTATTTGTAGATTTCAAAACAGGCACTGACAGGACATGCTTGAACTGAAAAGAACAGCCGTGTAATAGACTAGATCAACAAAGAAGCCCAAAGTTGTGGTGAAGTACAAAGCTCATAGAACCTTATTTTCAGAGTGCTCCACACTAATGTTGAATCAACACAGTTCCTTAGATAACCTTAATGTAAGAACCTAGAATAAACAATGAGAAACTGCATTTAATGCTGAATTCAATTGCCTATATTCACGAAAATACTGAGACAGCTTCTAAACACCCTCTACCCCAACAGATCTAAACAGATCCAACAGGATTTAACCTGTGATCTCATTGTCACACACCAGCACTAACGTACATTAGTCTACGTTGTTGACCTGATCTATTTACATCAACATTTTGCATGGAGCAGGATCACGTCCCTTCAGTGTCTTACGTTCTCAAGGTGATAAAGAGGTCTTACCGTTGTCAGAGATATCCAAGCTGGAGATGTTGGGGATCTCTGCAATGCAGCCCTCTAGAATCTGAGAGCCCCCAGACCTCAGCTGCAGTTCAGTGGTCAAACAAAAGACATTTATTAAGGCAATAAAGACGCAGACTGGCTGTAAAAGCAGAGCTATTCTGACCAGACACCCCCATAATCTCCAGTTTAATGCCTGGCCATACACTGCATGCAGAATAATTGGGCAAGTGTGTATTTTACTTGTATGTTCTGTTCACACAAATATATTCAGTCCAAATGAATCTACAATCAAGAAAACGCAGCTTAAAAACAGAGCATGCTTACTATTCTGACTACTGTGTCAGAGGGCAGCAAAACAATCAAAACTGACAAACTTTTAAAATGTTTGTCACTGTACAAAATCAAGGGTTCCGTGGCAAATAGCCAAAGATGACGGAAGAAGCTTATAGAGATCAGTAGACAAATCAAGTGCCAATGATTTGTGTTAAACAGGAATCTTCTAGAATCCCTTTAGCATCAAGTTAGATCCTTGGATGCACCTTCAGGTGGCAACAAGCTGCAATTAACAGTAATGAACTTGTAATACCTTACCAGTGTTAAGATGGTGTAAAAATTAACTTCAAGATTTACTGCCAATTTCTAGTAGACTTTAAACACTGGTAACGGTGTTAGTCAGCAGCTTTCAAAAAGGTTACGATATTCTTGCAGGATTGTGCCCATCCAATGACGAACCAGCTCCCTCCATCGCCTATCAGTAAACTTTTCAGAACAGCGCCCCAGGTGCCTCAGCCAATGTAGGATGTGATCAAAAACACAACTGGTTCAATGGATAAGAGGCTCATGACTGTCATTGGTTAGAAAGGTGGTTATACAGGATATTAAGTTTGGTAAGGTGGACTGTATAGAATGGCCAAGAGTTTGGTATTCTTTATATAGAGCAAATAATTTATTTAAATTATTTCTGAAGATGGTGAAATGAGGAAACACTTTGCCTAATTCTGCACACTGATAATTGAGTGTTTTTATTTGACAGACTAATGTAACATTCTCTTCTAAATTAGTTTACTTTGAGCAAAAAATAATTCATTTTAATCAATCATTCTCTCTAAGTTTTGCTGAAAATTATCACCCAGAACAGCACTTGCCTAGTAATTCTGCACATGGTGCATGACTAGTTAATTCTGTCTGATAGTGGGGCTATTTTCTTGTCATTCTCAGAATAAAGATATTTGGGTCTCATGGTGATTCACCCCCTCGCCTTTGAGTCCTACAGCATTCGAAACACATGAAAAGAAAGCCCATCTTTTCATTTGCTACAGAGCAGCACTGGGGAGGTTTAAAAACTTTGATGACAGTTTCAGGAAATTCTAGAGATGACAGAGGATCTAACAATCAAATATAAACATGCTTTTAAAGCAGGACTTTGGGGGCGGATGTCTGGCTGGATTCATAATCGCTTCATAAGCACTGCAATAACACATCAAAGGCAGCCCAATGATGAAATCCTTCCGATTAAAAACCCTCCGTTTGCCGTGGGCAGGTTTTTGACATCCTAATGCCAAAAATTTAACAGTGAGCTGGGGTGTGTGTGTGTGTGTGTATGTGTGTTTGTGTACATAAGCTTGAATTTAAACTAGCAGCTTTTCTACAGATACAAGAATCAGGTGTATCATTCGGTACAGATGTGGCAGTGTGTCCTGGCCTGAACACACCCCCCCCAAAAAGAGACGACACACCCAGGGGGAAGCCTCAGAGTGGATCAGGGGAATCGTGATGTAATACCTCACAGTCGCTCCAGGGGACCTTGACTACATGCATGACTTGAATAAATATCATGCGTTCCTTCTAGAATGCTCCTTTTCACTGCACGCATTCGTCGTCAGCAATACCAGGTATCAGCAAGGAGGTTAACAAAAACAGGCTTTAAGCCAAGAAGTGGGCCCCCCCCACCCTCCAGTCAGCTGCGTTTACCACAACAGCGATTCAGACAGGGACACAGACACCACAGGCAGAAGCAGGTGGTTAAATACTGGGGGACAGGGAACCTCCCCAGACAGACAGACACCCCCCCATGGAACAAATTGGGAATGGTTAGGGATCCAGGAGAAGACTGGGATTCAGGGAGGGATTTTGGGGATCAGGAAGTAGGTCAGCAGCCAGGAAGCGGAAGCACGCAGCTGTTTGCAAATTCCCCCAGAGCACAGAAGACTGTAAATGATACTATGGACAGTGCTAAACAAATAAATACATATTAAAATGACTGTATATAATCATACAGAAAACACATTTACCACTGTGTTAAGGACACTAATAACTAACAAGGTTAAGGAGCCTATTGACTAATGACAGTGTTAAGGGCCCTAATTACCAACAGGACAAACACAAAAAAATAAAAGGGACATTAAGAAGACTACAAGGGGACTGCTCAGGGACAGAGGTCAGGAAAGCAGAAGAGCAGAGAGGAACTGGCATCAAAGAGGCGGCTATAAGCAGAGCTGAGCGTGGCCGGGGTCCAGCGGCGAGTCGGCATGTCCCAGTGAGCCATGAGGCTCACACAGACGCGGCTTCACAAACTGCCTCTCAGCTGGAACACAGAAGCTCTCGCACAAACGCACTCCTGCCCTCCAATCCGGTACGGGCAGGGACACAGAAACCACAGCTAGGGGTTTCCGGAACAGTCGGTTATGATGGGGGGGGGGGACGGGAATCTGAGAGGCGGCTGGCAGCCACTCAGAATTTGACACGCATGTTCGGAGGTCGACTTTAGGGGGATTTATCTGCTTTGAGGCACTATATACACAAAGAGCTCTCTGTCCCAGGATTACATATGAATAGAAAGCAGTCGACTCCACCCCCTCTAAACTAATTCTCCATGTAATTAAGTGATTACAGCATCAGGTGATGCGTAATGCAGGACCATTCTGGATGGCTCTAACAGTAGACGTGTGTTGTACCAGCAGGAATAATCTATCCGGGTTTAAGGAAAAACCAGGAAACCCATTACAGTCGGAACCAGCAGATAGTGGACCGGACTGGCCATGGCAGGATCTAACTGACATGCAGGCTATAATGAGTCCACATAAATCAAGGAGGTAGGACTGACTACGAGAGATATATCCATCCCATAATCAGCGTATGGTGGTGTAAACACAAAGGCAAATCAAATGCCATTTAACCCTACAGCTAGGGAAAGCAGAGAATGCCTTAGGAACCCCATGCACATACCTCACAGGAGCTGAGGTCCAGAGAGACGTCCTTCAGATTAGGGTTACAGGCAATGCCCAGCAGGAGAGCCCTGGTGACAGAGTCACATTAAGACTTTGTGCTGGACTTTAAAAAAATAAAAGCAGTTTGAATTACACTTCATCACTGCACAGAGACGCAGCCAGGTTACGTTATCTGGCCCTGGTTTGGATGGGCATTCGGAGGCTGGAGGACAAGCAAAGGGCTCACTTAAGTGCTTCCAGGGGGAATTTGGTTCCCGACACGTTGACACTACTCAGGACCAGAGCGCTGCTGAAGAACTGCTTGAAAGAGGGAGGAATCTCTCTGCCCTTCCTGCAGGCCACACAGACGTTAGACACACCGGATGCGTAGTCATCGTCAACATAACATCCCTTACACTGAAACCCAAAGGTTTCAGTCCGCTAATAGACCACTAATAACCCTTCAATGGCTCACCGGTGAGGAAAGACACTCTTTGACATGTTGAGTACAGACAGGTGTTGTACAGACCCCCGCAGCAGAGAAGCGCACACCTAGTGGACAGAGATGGAAATGACGCTATGAGCCAAAACCACTTCTCAGTTAAGTCCACAGGACTTCAGTGTAGGTGAATTGCAGAGATTTGAGCAGTGTGCGGCTGAGTAGGTTAGAACACTGTCTGTGATCAGAAGGTCGCTGGTTCAAATCCCAGGACTAGCAGAGTGGTTTCACCATTGGGCCCTTGAGCAAGGCCATTAACCCCCAATCAGACTGTCTGACCCTGCTTGGCATAAAAGTGTCTGCTAAATATCATGGAAGAACAAAAACCCTTCATCCTCATCTCATCGCCTCCCAGATGGTGAATTATCAAGACAGACAGACAGTGAGTCACATGAGCAAAACGCACCTGATCCAGGGAGCAGTCAGTGTTAGAGAGGTCCAACATGACCAGATTGTTCGGCTGGCTTAGGAAGTTGTACAGATTCTACAGAGAAAATGACAGATGGAGAAAATGACTACATCACTTGGCTAACAGCTTGGTCAAGTCATATAGCAGATTAGCGTGACCATAAATAGTTAATCTAGTTGGAGTAAAAACCAGCAGCAGGCGTGTACAGTTTTTAACCAGCTGGAACTGAAAACACCTTCATGCAGAATACTAAAGCTAAACAGATGACGACTGAGGTTTTCCATAATTTAACCGAATCCAGGCAGCTGCTCAGTCACACATTTAGGAAGTACAGCAAATCCATACCAATGAACTGCTCAGGGGTCATTTAAAAGCGACCGATTGATCCACAATGTATTTAACGGAAAACGGAAAGGACCATCGGTCTGCACTGGTACGCACTTGAAGGTCGTCCCCTCGAAGGACATTCCCAGACAGGTCCAGGTGGGTCAGCGAGCTGGGGATAAGCTGGCTAGCACTGAGCGACTGGGCGAGGAGGTTTACCCCTGGGGGTGGGGGACAAAAAGGAAGCGACATCAGTCTTCACAGCACACCGTGCCATCAGTCCACATATAGGCATCGGACCCAAGAGTCCTGCAATAAGCCCAACAAAAAACGGATTGTGAATATCAGTGATTTGCATCTCAGACAAATTTGGCATGCAATTCACACGTACGGCAGTATGGGGGAGCTCCAGGGCAAGGAACACTGAATAGCTGGCAACTAATTGCTTGAATTTCCAGCTGATTAGTGTAAAAATGAAACACTGAACACAGGGACTACACTGCTCAGCTTTCTTTTCTGTGGTTCCGGAGTCAATTTCATCTTCTGCACACAGGCAGCCGCCTGGTTCTTTGTACCCTATGGGGTCAATCAGACCCCATGCGCTGCTAACATATCCCTCAGGCCGCAGATCAGTCTCAGACATCAAAGCAACATGAGAAAGCCAGACCCAGGTTAGCATCTCCAAGGCTCCCTGTGGGGTCGAATGGGGCTTGGATCCAGGTCCCCACTGCACCTTGCATCATCCCTCTTGCATCACCCATGGGCTCCTGAGGTCCACAGTTACCGTCTGTTTTAAGTTTGTGACAGGGAGCCGAGCATATCTATCATTTACCAACTTCAGACGGAGTGAGATGACAGGGGTCACACATGCCCCAAGAGTCCCGGGAGAATAATCTCCAAGCAAACACGCTCGATTTTGACCTTTAAAATGAAGCGATCCCTGATTGGGCAGCCTGCCGCAGTCTCCCATGGTTGGAAGAAAAGGCCAGTTTTGGGGGACGGGGCTTTAATAGTGGTCTTGAATTTAACAATGGCTCCTCTTGTTTATGCCCTAAAACACAGCAGGAGCACGAATGTGCTTAACCACCAGTCACGCAGTGATTCAAGATCACCATTCGAAAAAAGGAACTCAGAAATGAGGAATACATTTCACCAGGGGAGCGGGTTCTTTAGTGAATTTACAGTAAATTATGCAGTGGCCTGGTTTAGCCAAGTCCAGTTCCAGTGTTACCTAAAGAACATGAGTGGAATACTTGTGACTTGTGTGAAGCTCACCTTTGGGTGACAGCGAGGTCTTGGAGAGATTGAGATGCCTGAGTCCTGCTCGCATTTTGGCAAACTGCGAAGTCAGGGCAGCAATTCCTGCGTGAGAGATGCAAACACGGTCAAGCAGTCATGCAACAAGGCAGACGTTCATGCATTACCACTCAGACATATAAACTAAAAGCTACTTTAAATCAATAAGATATGACTCAGTCTTGCCGTTCGAGAGTTACGTCTTTTTGTGATCTTTCTGTTCTGACCTTCTCACCATTATTTCCCACAATACTCGTTTTCCAAACCACATTTTAACAGCTGGATATTTTGTTGGATGAGTTCAGATTAAATAAGGCCTTTAAAGTTCACTAGCAAGTTTCTTGTGGGAGTAGAGTGGGAAAATGGACAAGCAGGAGAGTGGGTCTGAGGGCCGGATCAGGACCGGTTCCTCGGGCCCGTGAGGGCCCTCATCACTCAAACAAGTCGTCATTAAGGTGATAAGTGAAAGGCAAACCTATGACCTGCAGCCCTGCTCCCATAAAGTGAGGATACCTCTGTCCTCCAAGGAGTTGTTGGCCAGGATGATGGTGTGAAGTGTGGAGCTGGGGTTCAAGGCCAGAGCATTGGCCAACTTCTGCGCAAAATCGCTGAAAATTCAACAGCGAAAGGTCGACTTTTATGAGAACCTGATAAGCACAACTTTCAAAAGATCGACAACAGACAAAAGATCGTGTTTTAATTGACTTTAACTCCAAAATACTAAGCAAGTGACTGGGCTCTGAGTCAGCAGATGACAGACTCTCTCTAGAACAGGAGGCCTTGCGATCGCTACACCTTTGAAGGGCGGGGTGGGTGATGCTCACATTTTGAGCCCGGCGTTGTCCAGGACAAGCTCCTCCAGGCGAGATGAGCGAGACACCACACGGAGGATCTGCTCACAAACATCTGCAGACTGCAAGAAAATACTTACGATTAAAGGGGCATCGCTGCTGTAGAAAGATTTTATGGAATCTGGGCAGGCATTGGTCAGATGTGAACCAATAGCAGCACAGCATTCACATCATTCTCTGCACTCTTCCCTAGCTTTGATTGGCAGCCTGTCTAAACCTAAATTTAGACATATGAAGCTGTCTGTCTCAGATCACAGTTTGAGAGCCAGCAGCTTAATCAGCACCCCCACCCCCC
>JAODJU010000046.1:6022703-6041651 GCA_026776725.1 Gnathonemus echidnorhynchus
TAATCGTTGTTTTCAATTAATTGCATGTTCAAAAAATGTTTTGTCTCACTCCCATTTCTTCTTGTTGCATGTTGAAGTTCTACTTGGAACCTTGTTAAGATCCAACCATGCAAAATATGATTTTTTGCCATTTTTCAAGTGGTCTTAAACTTTTGATCGGGACTGTATTAATATTGCACATCATCCAGCATGATATACTATGGCCATTTTTTGAATTCAGTACAAAATACCCGGCCTTGCGTTGTGCTGTCATTCAGCACCGATACCAGTTTTTATGCCACTGGAAAACCAACACCTTGAAGACTTTCAAGTACCAAAAGTTCGGTACCTGGTGCGGTGAAAAGAAACGCCTTAACTGTCACCACACAAGGCCATTCAGGTGACGAAAGGCAGTACGGCTGGGGACACCCTCAGAAAAATCACTCCACTTTGCACCGGAAGGACGCTGGAAACCCATTACGATACCAACCCTGCATCCTGTCTCTGCGTTCACGGCATTTAAAAAACCGCATTTCCCATAATCCCACAGTCTTGCGTTCGTTAGACTATGTTCATTGGGCCCACATAGGTGCTCGAGACCCTCTGGGACAAATCCGAACGCTGCACAGACACGCTCAGGATGCCCGCCCCAGTGCCAGATGGATCCTCAGATGTTCCCCAGCAAGCACCAGCCTGCCCGGGGACCGGTTCAGGCCATAGAGCTTTAGAAGGATCCTCGAGCCTGGAATTCCGCGGTGGAGGGCTGAGCCGTGCGGAGAACAAGCCCACACACAATCGCCCGCACAGCTTTGGGAGGAATTCGGGGGGGGTGGGGGGAGAACATGGCCTAAAGGGAAGTCCTCTCAAGGTACTTCATGCCCATTGTTCTTGGTGGATGAGGGAGCAAAACAGGGACAAGATCCCACACTGAAATGGACTTCAATACTGTTTAACAAAATGAGAAGTATATCTACAACCACGTAGAAGTGTATGCTATGTAGTAGGCTTTGGCATTCTGTTTTATGAAAACGTGTAAAAAAAATTATTCCTTAAAACCTGAAGTGAAGTTTTAAGCATTTTTACTAATTCTAAATGCAGACTACTGCCTCAATAGGTCTGGAGTGTTACCACAGTTCATAAGGTCCTCCAAGGATAACATGTGACTCCTTATAATACATTCAAATTCTAGGACGGGAAGTAAAAGACGGACCATGTGACTCACCTTGCTGGGGAGACGAGTGCTCAGAAGGTAGATCCGATGGAAGGACAAAGCCTGTGAGGGGGCAGAAGGGTCTGAGTGAGTGGTAAGGTGGACCACGAGAGCCCCAGAGACCAGACAGAGACCAGGAATCCACGGGAAATCCTGGTGTTTAGCACCATTCTTCTCTTCCAGCTGTAGGTTCAGACATGAGCCTCTTAATTTATCAGGGCTGATTACAAAATGCTAATCTAGATGTTTACCTAAAATCAAAACGCAACATCCCATGGAGTCTGAAGGCTATGACGAGAGACCAAAAATAAATTAATAGCTAACTTAATTTCTCAAAATACCTAAACGTTCAGCTTCTTTAAAACAAAAACTTCCTGTTTGGTTAATGATTTCCTTCTGGAGGCCAAAGATATTTCACAGCTGAACCTTTAATATGTGTGCATCAGAGAATGTCTGCCATAGATATTTCAGAAGAGAATGTTCTAGACCTTAAACCCCTGAGGTTACTTTTTTACTGTAAAACTGCAGCCATGTTTGGCATACTATAGATTATTAGCACCAAGCAGCCAGTGGAATACAAAGCTCACCCCATCCTCACTTCCCGCTTCTGCTACTGATTCACTCACTGCCACAGGGGCCAGTAGCGGTCATATCGGACTCATGTGATCTTTTCCTACACTGGCTCAAATCCAGAGGCTTTTCTGGGAAGTCTCATGGATCCCCAGTTAGTGGAAGTGCCCATTTTTGATGCCGAGAGAAACATCAGCGAACATGAAAGAGCCACACACTCCAGCAGCATGACAAAGAGTGACGCATGGGGGTCGCCAGGGTGGGACAGCCGCCGATCGGGACGATGTCTCCGGCCCCCAGAGGGTCAGAGATGGTACTTCAGATGGAACCAAAGGCCGTACAAAGACCCAGAACCACAATAAGAGGGCTGCAAGACTCAGACCTGCCCCATAATCCCTGCCCCACAAAATCTGAAGCATCCAATCACGGATGCAGACATGAAAGACATGAAACCTGAACCACACCAGAGGCTGACCCGAGCTCAGCTGACCCAAGATCAGATTCCCCCACACAGAAAACAGCTCCGGACACCAGTGAACAGCCACACAGTACGTGGGGAACAACAGGGTCGCTTCTTCACTTCCTCGTGGCTGTTCTGGTTGCACTTTTATTCTGACAATATTTAACACGGCCTGTTCAGAGGAAAAGATCATGTGGAGCAGCGGAGGTCTCAGTGTTATTCAGGGGCGTCAGAAGCATTTTGAATGTGGGGGGGGACACACTGGCATAAAACTAATATTTTATGTTAAATGTGGGGGGGTCCAAATAATTATGAAATTTGTGGGGGTTGCCCTCAGATTTAATGGCGGTGACACCCAGTGTGTTACTTTCTGTAAAGGACCTTGGATTGTAGCTTTAAGCTCTCTGATCAGACCCACTGACATCTCTGTCCCATCTATTTCCCGAAAAGACACCATAAAAAAATGTGTGTAAATATTTCTTCACTTTCCCAGACTGCCAGTCTGTAATAATGAAAGTACACGAGTCAGTTTACACGAAGGTCCTGGGGGAGGGCATGGGGGTGTCCTCTTTAATACACACTAGAGTATCTCTGGGGGCGAAGTCTGAGTCCACACCCTGGACCTCAATAGCTACAATGTGTTTGGACTATTATACTTGTCATATCAACACAGAGCACTGACCATTAACCTAATCACAACAATTTTAAAAGCATGGGGGAGGGGGAGTTTCACACACATAAATAAGGTCTCAGGGGGCCGACTGTACAGTCAGTGTTTTTGTCTGGACATCATGGTCTGTGACCCGGGTATGTTTTGCTTTTGTGGGTTTTTTTCCCGCCACCACAAACACTTTCATACTGAAAGAAGAACAGTCTGTTTAGTCAAAAACAGTAAGAGTTCAACTGCACTGATGTTCCAGCTGTTAAATTAAAAAAAAAAATAAAAAATGTAAAAAATTTACTGCCAGTACTTGTTACCGCAGAGTTGAATCGGCCTGCAACTCATACTTTCATACATTACTACGGCATTACCTAATGTCCGTCAGACACTGATGTTCCACGGCGCATTAATAACACATTCCACATGACGGTTTCGAGGTTCAGCTCAAAAAGCCTACATGTTTATGTGGAGAACAGGGACTAATCGGAGGTTTACTCAGAAAACACAGGAACATCGTGGCGTTCAGACGGTGAAAATAAATCCAGCCACGCTGACAGATACACTCTTTCCACCGATCCCAACCACGTTTGTTCACAAGGAAACCGGAAAAAGTGAGCCTGTATGGAAAAATCCCCGGGACTGAGTTTGGAGCTAAACAAACGTACTTCACCCAGATGTGGCCCCTGTTGGGCCAGATGTTGGCCTGCTTCCATGTTGCCTGCTGAGAGGTTCTCCAGCTACCCAGGCCACACTTTTTGGTTCATATTGAGGGACTCAAAAATTCTCACAATAAGGCCAAGAGGTCACTGCACTGGGAAAAGAGGAACAAGCCCTTATAAACATTGCAGGGGTGTACAAAAGGTCAGGGTTCACACCAAGGTTGGCTGTTTTTGGTGGCAGACCTGCGGAGTATGAAGAAGAAAAAGAAGATAAAGAAAAGAAGAAAAAAAAACACGCCATGAAGGTCCACACTCTCCAACCTCAAACATCACGGCTGCTCACTGTTTATCCACCTACCACCAGGTGCTGACATCTCAGTCTCAGACAGGGTGATATGATTACATAGACCCTGCCAGCAAAACACACCCCAACACCTGCCGATTCATAATCACAGCAAAATTAGACATCCAATTGCCTCAAAATGAAAATGCAGGCATGCAATAATATAAACTGTCGACTTGGATGGCTCATTCCGTTGTGAACTTTAAGCCCAGATAAAATATGTCAACAGATTAGATTACCATCCAGCAAAGTACAGTCAGCCTTCCTGATAATATCGGCATCATAACAGAAGCAGAACTGAGACCATCAAAATTAAAACATGACAAAACCCAAGAGGCCATGATCTCCAGTCAAACCCTGTTCCTGACACAGCAGCCTGACAAATGACTTGTCCTTTAAGATGATGAAGGTTTATTGTAGGACGTGGGACTTCAATATCTGCCTTTGGACAAGTGGGTTAGGACGCATCATCTTTCAGAAGCACAAGAGAAGATGCACAGACAGAGATCTGCACACCAGCCCCACCGATACCACTTAAGCCAACCACTAGGAGAACAACCAAGATGTATCAACAGAAGTATCATCTGTGTTCCATCTGCCCTACACTGTCACTCAACCAAGTGATTCAAATTAACTGTCAATAGGAGCAACCTCAGTGCAGTCACCCATCGACTTACGTCCGAAGTCCTATAAGAACCTTAATAAAATGAATCGAGAGAAGTCTGAAGCAGACAAAGTGGACATTTGCAGATGTATTTTACCACACAGGTGATTGTGCTACCTGCCCCATAATGATACACAGTATATATCCAACTTAATTTGTACAGGCATGTAGTTGAAAGCAATGATGAACAACAGTACAGTATTTGCACTATATTAGTTAATCGCACTATTTCGACATTAGGCAGAAGAGAGTTTCTACACTACAGAGCTTTAGTTAAGTGTATGTGATATTGTATCTTATGTTGTAAAGTATATTTGACCTCTCCTCTATAATAATAGAGATAAGCCCAGACTGACTTACATCCTCGATTCTGGAATGTAATCAGGAGGTATGCAAGTTGATGGATACCAGTATAAAGAAATTAGATTTCAACCCACGTGACCACCCCTGGTGCCAAGGGACCGCAGACACTATATAAACGGCCATATAAGTTCTGCCTGCATGCGGGCACTGCAGTCCTGTTTTGGTCCACAGCCGTCTCTCTGTTTTAGTTCAAGAAATGAGTCTGGAAAAAGTGTCCTCATGCGCGATGACACTCTTACTACCTCATGGCACATTTTATCCATGATGCATGAATTTCAGTCCGCCCCGCATATTCTCCATCCTGCCCCACCCATCCACCCATTGCAAAAAAAATTAAAAATCCCAGTGGAAAATGAGATGTATTAGTTTGGCAGAACATCCAAGGTGGAAATACCCTAAAAAATAAATAACTCGACAGAAGGAGAAATTAGCTTCTAAGCCAATTATACGGTGAAGCATCTTCAAAGAATTCATTAGTGGGTAGAGCAGCATAACTTTATGCTTCCAACAAAACACATCCAACATCTGGAGCCGCTGAATAGCCGTTTCACAGTTGCAGCAGTCAAGGCTGATGAAACACGTGAATTTTATTATATTAGAGCAAAAATATGATATGACACCTAGTTTTTCCTCCCCAGAACATAGAACTAGGGCACGTACTAAATTCAGCGAACAGGCACAATAATAGACGGCTCACAGAAGTTTATCGGGCAGTGCAAAAATGAGATAAACTAATTAGTTCAATGACATGAAAGGAGCTCAGGATGCCCACAGTGGAGCCAGGACCTCATAGACAGAAGCCCTGATCAGAGAGAAGGAGGTCACTGACAGGAGGGGGAGCCAAGGATTCACAAAGAACAACATAGCACTGACAGGAGAAGCCAAGGAATCACATGGAGGAGCACTGCACTGACAGTGGGAGGAACCAATGATTCACAGAGAGGAGCACTGCACTGAGAGAGGAAGGATCCAAGAATTCACAGAGAGGAGCACTGCACTGACAGTGGGAGGAACCAATGATTCACAGAGAGGAGCACTGCACTGAGAGAGGAAGGATCCAAGAATTCACAGAGAGGAGCACTACACTGACAGTGGGAGGAACCAAGGATTCACACAGAGGGACACTGCATTGACAGTGGGAGGAACCAAGAGTCACAAAGAAAAGCACTGCTTTGAGAGAAGGGGAGCCAAGGAGTCACAGAGAGGAGCACTGCACTGAGAGAGGAGGAACACACTAAAAGTGAATGATCTAGAAAAGAGGAATGTTTATGATGATCAGTGAGGACACTGAGCTACTTCAGGTTTTACAAACTAATTTCAAACTGAAAGGCTTCTGCACTTGGCTAATTAGTTCAGTTCTTCTTGTGATTTGTTTGTGGTGTTTCCTTGTTTGAAAGACTTATCCAGCTGTTTCACATTAACATTAGTGACACATGCATGATTATAGGGGACTGACCAATCAGCACAGAGCAAGAATTCAGTGCTTAAGTGAAATCCAGGTCCTCTGAATTGAATTGGTGTTTACAAATCCTGTCCTAGCTCAAAGTGTCCTCTATGACATGGATTATCTGATCACCATATTAATGATACATTCACCAAACATACCACTCCGATTTCATAGTACAAAAACAGGAGGGTGTGCATGACAAACAAAAATTCTAACTCTACTAGAGACCAAGCTTCCTAAGTAAACATTTACTCCACAATGACCTTTGGTATTGCTGGACAGACAAAGGCTTTATTCCATCAGGATTCTTTTAATCGAGACACTGATAGGCTTCTTAGTGAAGCGGCCCAGGCAAAGACCGTCTGTGTCTACAGGGATAGCTCAAAGTAGCATATTTATCCTAAATATAACACGATGTCAACAATGCGTGGCCTCACTGATAAATAGCCAGTCATCACATGTGCGAGGGCAGTGGGAGGCACAGTGCCAGGTGCTAGGACCCAGGGGCTTTGAGGAGCAGGGCGGTATCTGTATCTAGCACCGACGCCCACCAGCTCTAGGTTTGCCGTCAAGTTACGACAAGCTGGGCGTCGGAGCTGGAAGATTCCGAACTGCATGGGATAAGCAACACACCTCTAGGCCACGTATTTCACAGGGCTCCACTCTGACGGCGGCGTTGCACCTTGCTCGGCAAACACCACAAATATTCACGCACACAGCCATCAAAGGACAAACCGAAAGAGCCCCTAACGCACACGCTTGCCCAGACGAGCTCCGAGCTCCTCTGATGTTTGCTCAGTAGCACATGTCTCTCAGCTCACACAGTCGCTTCCTAAATGTTAGCCCCCTAGGGAGCGGTCCGAGTTCACCACCCTTGGGAAAATCCGTCGGAAAACCTGGTGTGCTGGAGCCTACAAGCTTCCACAAGACGACATTGTTTTCCATCCACCAGCCCAGAGGCTAGTCAGATAACTGCAAGTGTTTCTGGGTTCGTCCCCCAGGGCCAGCCCACCTTATAGGCGCGACAATACAGTTATTTACACCAATTTTAATATTTCACTACAATTCTTGTAAAAGACACAAGCTAGCTAGTTAGCAGCCAGATACTGTGTTACTGAAATGTTTGCGATATAATTGACCTGACACAATGTGTTTCCTGCTGCTGTTTGCACTCAGCGTAATCTCTCCTCAGGGCACCAGCACTCTCAGGACCAGCCCCACCAACGGCTGCGGTATATTTTTAATTCAGTGGATCCATCCTGGTTCTTTTTTTTTTTTTTGTTTTTTAAAAAAGGACTGTAGAGTCCTGCCAAGTGCCCAGTCACAGCGGCAAGCCCAACAGGAAGTGCAGTGCTCACAGCCATTATGTAATGCCCCCTCCGCTATTCGTGGAAAAGTTTGACTCGACCCAAGGGACCACTTTTTCAAATCAAGTTAAACATAACAAGCATATGCACCCAGAGCCCTACAGTCTGAATAAATGAAATATGCTAAATCTACAAGTCATATAGGTTTCTGGTAAACAACAGATGCCAACTAAGCCGCAGTGCGATTTAAAAATGATATGTTCAGAGGAAAACACTGGAAAGACGGCTTTCCCGCAGGGTTACGTTACATCCACGGCAGAGATCAAGAGCCCCATAGAGGAGGACATCTGGGTCCAATTCCAATCCCAGAGACGAGTCAAACCACAGGTTAAAAGCACTGGTCAGAATTCAGGTCCAAATCACCACAGGTCTGCACAGTGGACCTGCCACACACACACACAATCTGACCCACACTCATGTGCAGACAGATGTTTTTATATAGGGTGATGTCCATGCATACATGATCACACACACACACACAAAGTCATAAGTATGCAAGTTTTATATATGCACATTATATATAAAACTTCATCACACATTGTTTTCAGACAGGGGCATGAAAGCACCCCCCCCCCCCAGAGCCAAACTGGTGGTCTGGTGTTGCACAGACTTTCCAAACAACGGACAGGAAGGCCACACCCATCTTCTACACTGGGTGCTGGGCTTTCAGGATGACCAGGAGTTCAGGAGACTGGACACCTTCCCCACACTCACGGGGTTAAAGGAGACCCTCCCTTCTGCATCGAGTACCATCACGTCCCACGTGCTCACAGAAAAGTTACGGCTCACATTCAGACAGGCCCAAGGCCTCCTCTGTACACTACGGGAAAGCACTTTCTCTTGATCTTAAAGTAGAGGATAGGCGACATCCTCATAACCCGGAGATCACAAAAATAAGCTTTGATGCTTCCTCCATACCCTTTCAAAAAGTCACCATCTCATTCTCATAAGCAGAGAATGACTCTGCAGACACTGCAGACCACCCCACTGCAGACCACGAATGCTTCCGGTCAGCTTCACCTTTGAATTTCTGCACAGATATACACCACCACCTGCTCCACCCCCCCCCAGTCTTACACATCCACCTCACGCTCAGCCAGTGACCTGCTCAGAAACACACATCTGCTGCCCCTCCCCCCCCATCCACCAGCACTGGGCAGGAGGAGAACAACATGGAAAACTACTTTAAGAAGCAAGTGAAATTAGAGCTTTCTTGTAGTGTATGGAGGAAGCCTTGGGGCATGAAGTTGTTTTAAAAATCAGCAGGAATGTGAGCCCTTCGCTTTCCTTGACCACGTGGGATGCACCTCCACACTGCTAGGTGTGCAAAGGTGCTTCATGCGGGGGGGGGGCTCATTTAACCCTTTGTGTAACTATCTCCTCTGACATAGGGTCAGTGTCAGCGGGAGGCTCCTAGATATATTTCAGTCTGCATACCACCATCTAACAAACAATATAACTACATGTAGGCTGCGAATTCGGAACATCCTCGAAGAAATTAGGTCGACCTCATCATGAGAGGTGATGTTCAGTTCTGTCCTTGGTGGGGAGGCAGGCTAACTCACCAGAATCTTGTTCTCCAACTTGTCACCTTTTGCCTCCAGTTTTACCTTCTTCTTCAAGATCAGCCTGGTCTTCCGACCCACGGCATCCTTAACGCTTTCTGGAAGGCAGGATGATGGTCCCGATGAACAGAAGTGTTCTTCTCAAATGGTTACTCCTACCAAACACTACTGCTTTTCGCTTAAAGAACCATTATTCAAAAGGTCAAAAGTACTATTCGATGGACACCCTGCATTGCCCGAAGCCCAGCTTCTAAAGGTGCTTTGTTACTGAAACATGGTCTCATAACAAATCAGCCCAAGAAAGTAACACTGGCTCAGTGTAGAACTGGGTCAGCACTGTTTTCATGGGAAAAATAAAAAAACTCTTCTTTGAAGAAACTCTGCATGCCAGCTGGACCCAAAATACTCCCAGTGACATCACTGACTGGTTGGCTGAAACCACTGTTAATAAACATTTGGTAGTGGAGGCACAAAAAGAAAGATATAAAGGCCAAATTGATTACAGGACAACAAATACTAACCAGGTTCTAGTTAACAGTTTCCAGCTGACACAAATAACTGACCACAATGGATTCCACTGTGTGGAATGATTCATTTAAACAAAGCAGATATATAAACTGCTTACTTTAATCCAGGGGTCACCAACTTCAGTCCAGGAGAGCTCCAATCCAGTAGGTCATGGGTGTCAAACTCCTGTCCTGGGGGGCCAGAGCCCTACACATTTTTGAGTTTCCCCTCACCTGATTCAATTCCTTGTGCTAATTAACACATAGCTGACTCATTTGTGGCGAAACATGGAAAGAACTAAGCTACACAGGGCTCCGGCCCCCCAGGACTGGAGTTTGACACCCCTGGAGTAGGTTTTCTATCCTACCTGGCTTCTGATAAGCCACACCTGTTCCTGGTATATACCTAAGAACAGGTGCGGCTCATCGGAAGCCAGGTGAGATAGAAAACCTACTGGATAGCAGCTCCCCATGAGCAGAGTCGGAGACCCCTGATCTAATCTCATGTATGATCAGCCCAGCAGAGACGATGACCAGGCCCGTTTCCTGAGGCCTCTGCAGGCTCTAACAGCTGATGCTTGGCAGATGTCAGCTGCATACACAGGCTCAGCTCTGGACAGCTGGTCCTGAAGCAAAGACCATCCATGTGACTCCAGAGTGAGCCCAGGGGTGATCCCTGCTGAATCTTCACCATGTGACTGCATGAATGCAAACTGTCTTGTTATATTGTCCTCTGAGAGCTATGGGAAGCAATCTATGTGTGTGTAAAACATGCCAGTGAAACTGCAGCCAGGAACTAATGCTCTACAAGGTAATGAAGTGAATCTGGTCTTCTTTGTCAACACAGCAGAAAATCAGAAATCACATCAGGTAGAATAAATTCCCTTTTCAAAGTTACACTAATAATAATAATAATAATAATAATAATAATAGGACGTCCCAGAAAAGTAGATACCAATTTTCAAACTATACCTAAAAAAGTGACAAGTCATATACATATATACAAATATTAAACATAGAATAAGTTAGCTGGCAAAATATTTAATTGAACTCCAAAACAAACAACTGTGAATGTAAATTTGGCGGGTGGGGGATTATAATTACACAGTGAATACCAAGTATTTGGTAAGAAGAGGGGGAGGGGAGGGGATGATTTCTATGTCTGAATGTTTGATGTGCTTGGGGAAAAATTAACTACCCTAAGGATACAAGACAGGTCGGTCAGCAGTAGCATCTACCCAAAAAAGCCTAGAATAAAGCGAATTTAAGGAAACGTACCGGGTTGTTCGAGACACCGGTTTGATGCATTCTTCGGCTTACTGAATACTTGGCTTATACTTACATTACATGGAAGTCTGTTAATGACATTATTTTTCACAAATTTGTCATTGGCTATAACGAAAAAAAAATGTCTTAATGTTGCTAGATGACAGGATTTTCAGGAATTTGTTTAACCCGTTTAAAAGTATCAGCGCAAACTCGGATGAACCATGCAGGGTTACTTAATCATTTCTTTTCATATTTGTTCTATTATTCGACAGACACACACCCCGATTAACATTTCACATGTAACGGCGTAAAGGCTCCTGATCTTACCGAGCAGATCCGCAGGAACATCGGACACCCCCTCGCTCATGACCGCCGACTTGTTGATGGGGGAAGCAGGAGAAACCCGAGCTCGACAAGTAATTATTTACACCAAAACGTAACAATCTACGCCAAAAAGTAACTATGTACACCAAGAAGTAACTGTTTACGCCAAAAAGTAACTCTGCCCGTACAGATTCTCGTTACACATCAGGTGCTGCTCATACGCTCTCCCTCGGAGGCGCCGCGTCTAAGCCACTTTCTCGGCGCATTTTCTCTCTTCTTCAGGCACCCAATAAGAAATGGAATAAGCGCATATATATATTTTAAAATATATAGTTAAAAACCGAAAGAGTCGCGCTATCGCTGTGGAAAACAGTGGGCCCACCTAGCAGACCGAGCCGCCGGAAGAGCCGCACAGCCTCATTAAGCCGAACCGAGCGGAGCCGAGATTCGCTGCGCTGCGCCCCTCCTCACAGACGACGGCCGTAATGGGGAGAACGGCGACACCTGGCGGTATGAAGTCGGCATGACGGCCAACTACCAATTACTGTAGCAATTACATCCATCCACACCAGGTAATTAGAATTTACATCAGGCGTGCCTATCTGTAGTCGTGGAAAGAGGGATTAAGAGAAATTAATTATTAATAGGTGTGTGTATGTGTGTGTGTGTGTGTGAGTGTGTACATACATTATATGCACACACACACACAGACACACACAAACACCTGCAGTCATAATGTATTTGGCATAATGTACTTGCTTTGTGCACTGGGGCACAGTCATGCTGGTACAGAACAGGGCCTTCCCCCAATTTGTTCCCACAAAGTTGTAAGCATAGAATTGTATGCATATCACAGTAATAGTAGAAGGTGGAGGGGAAGAAATGCTTTGAGCATTGTTACATTAAGTACAAGTTAAGTACAAATACATGCTTTAATGCACACAGGGGCTTTGCTAGACATAAAACACATGCCCCAGTTAAAGGGGTCTAGTGACGCCCATGGTTGCACACAAGTGCATTTTTGGGTACAATCCTGCACTGTTGTGAGGCAAGTTCCTGAAGCTTCGGGAGTTTACCAGAATCATCTTGTACTGTCAGCCAGTTACCACCAGGGGCGCTGTCACTCCATAGCAAAGTTCCACTGTTTTTAAAACAGGCAGCACTGGAACTGAAAATAACATTGGTGGGTGTTGCTCCCAGTAGTGTTGACAAATCCGCTTATTATATTATTATAATCGTTTCTGCACTTTTATGATGTATAACCTTATAAATGTATTATTTTAGGGTTGTTGTTTTAGGACTTTTAAATCTAATCCTAATGTGTATATAACAGATTTTTCCATCAAAGAAATGCAAATGTTAATGACAATTATAATACAGGCCCAGTAGACAGTAGACAGCTGACACAGACTTATGTGCATAAAATAGCTTAAAACTTAACATCATCCCATCAAATGCTGCCTTCAGTTTAGGGTGCATCTAACTAAGCTTGGATGGTGATTTCCTCCGGGATCAATAAAGCTGATCTTAGTTGCTATCTTATTTAATTTCACTGGGGGGACAAATGCAAAACAGCTGTCTTTTCATGTTTTTCAGAGTTGCTGTATTTCCGCATTCTTCCTCTGGTTCACACATTAACACACAAGGTTCCTGCAGGCTACCTTCATCCATTTCGGCTAGCTCAGTTACATAATTTTACATTGCTTCATTTAAACAGATTTTTTTTGGGACGAAATTTGATATCGAATAAATGGTTAAAGGTTATGAGTTTTTGTTGTTGTGCAAAAATGTCACATAATTGTGCATATCTCTCTCAAATATTTATAAGTATGTAATAATTTGTGTAAAATTTGCTACAAAGGACCATATTTATGGCAAGCCATGATCCATCTGCATCTTGCTTATCTTATGTGTTAGTGCATGTATCGGATGTACACATAACCCATGTTTTTGTCTAAGTATAGGGTACCAAACAATCCACCTACACAGAGGCGCGAGGTGCCAGAGCAGAACATATGCAATGCTGGTCTTGGCAATTCATTGCAATTTTGACTTAGCCACGCCACCCTCACACCCCCAAACTTGGCCCAAGAACTTGGATATTAATTAAAATCGGTCCCAGATACAGTATTTCATCAGTGAATCTTATGGAGTACATAAATTCTGCTGTTTTTCAAATAGTGGTCAGTTACCCCAGTGACATTTTCTTGTAACCAGGGACATAAGAACCCAGGACAGGGGCACGTGTAACACCCAATATTTAATTTGAATTGACTTGTCCCACCTCCCGCTGAAAAAACAGACCTATACCAGAGGTGTGACCAGAACATCATGTGTGGGTGGGCATTTGGCTTGTCTGGGGGGGCAAAAAATATCCATCCATCCATCCATCCATCCCCATTTTTGTAGGGGGGTCAAATAATAATAACAACTTCGTTTTATATAACATATAAAAGCTGATTCAGTTCAATTAAGCCAATCAGGTGTTCTTCAGGGATGGAGTTCTGGACAAATCTAATCACTACAGACAAATTCTCAATGTTACAGCGATCCCTGGTACCATCACTTTTAATGCAAAGTCCAGGAGAGTCAGCTTTTTCATATTTGGTCCTGATATCTTTTAGCACCATTTTGGCAAGAGTCTCAATTATTTCATTTTGAATTACATTGGATGTGTATTTTGCATTGTCTGGGATGTATTTTACAATTTCTGCAAGTCTGGCATTTTTTTATTGTGTAATCAAATAACTTAAGGAAAAGTCCCTCCTCCCTACCTTCGTGATTGTGACCACGCAGAGCCAGTTCATTGACTGCAAGGAACTGAACGGCCTCCCCAATGCTTTTCACATAATATCTATTATTTTCTATCTGGGTCGTACCCAGTAGTTGAACTACGCTTTCACCCGTCTCTGCCCGGCGCCGATACTCTTGCCATGCAGACATGGCTCTGACATGCGGGATACTAGACGCGTGTTTGTGGAAGCCACCGTCTTTTTCTAGAGCTTTTTTCCAATTAGTGTAGTCATGTTTGGTGAATATGTCCTCGCGGTCCGAAATGGAAACACTAAATTTGCGGCAGGCAAAGCAAAAGCTGGCATCACGGACAACAGAATATTCAAGCCCTGGTCGAGACTGATACCAGCTTACACTAAAACATCTGAGTGTCTTTCCGAACGCGCGCTTGGGATAATTAATTAAAGTGGGCTGGGATGGGCTATCCATATTTAAATCAGGCAGACCGGACTGTATATTTTGTTGAAGGCAGAGGTTTGGAGTAGCCGACACGGGCGCAGAGCTGGAGGATTGTGTAGGAGTTTCAGTTCCCGACGTGGGTGCGCTGTGCTCCGTGTTGGTAGCAGCGGTGCTGGGCTCAACCGTGGAGCCAGCAGCTTGCGGAGGGACAGAGGTTGAAGGTACGGACCTTTTAATAAGCCACCTATGCATAGCTTTTGCTATTACCAACCAGAAGATAAAAGAAGAATGGAGCGTATACGCTGTTTTAATTAAAGATTGCGGTCAACAGTTTCAAAACCTGCTGCAAAATGCGTAGCGAAGTGAACCGTGAGCAGCACGGTGCATGTCTAGTGGAGGAGGCACTGACGGGTACGCCCCTAATTCAAACGGGCCAATTGGAAAGCAACTCAGTTTTGAAAATCAAATGTTTTCATTGGACAGACAGAGTATTTCGCAGGGTGGGCACGGCTTGTCTCTGGGGGGGCAGTGCCCACCCCAGCCCCCCCGTGGTCACGCCTCTGACCTATACATTTCAATTATTAATTGTTTGCTGATATTTCCATAACAGCGTCTCTCCCTTGTGTGACTATGAGTCATTTTTCACTCAGCATAAGAGCTATTTGAGATACACACATCATTGTTTCGGTTTCAGCCTGATGCCTCCCTGTTATCCTTTTGAAACGACTGTTTCATTTTCAAACATCACAGTGAAAAGATGAAGCACCAGGAACAAGACTGTGAGTATAACACAGCAAGTAAATGAATGTAAGGGGAATTCCTTCATCCCGTCAGGGTGAGTCAGGAGAGGAGTTTCTGGGTTACATCCTTGATGGCACATAAACATCTTTTGTTCCTCTCTGTCACACCTGTCCAGACCAAGATAAAATCCCCTTTTCTTCCTGCCCTGGGCAGGTTTTTAAAAGAAATCAACTGATATCATTGACAGAAACTGGTACAAACTAAACAAAGCTGTGATGGTGTGTGGAACAATTTAATGACCTTCCTCTAAGCAAGATGTCTAGGTTCCTGAAATGCTGTACGTACTAAGTTAAATCTTGATAACAGAAAGAGTCAAATAAAATTAAAGGGTGATGATCTCAAAGCTGAGCTCATTTTGAAGACGTTCTGAAAATCCCCTGCCTACTAATTCCTGCCCTTATCCACCAGATGTCCACCCATTTCTGTCATACAGCCATCTTCTGTAACTGCTTATACAGGGTTGTGGGTGGTCTAAAGTCCATCATGGTGACTACAGGAACAAGGCAGGGAACAACCCAGGATGGGGCCTTAACCCATTGCAGGGCACAGTCACACACACACACCATTCACTCACATAAGTACACCTATAAGCAATTTGGCAACTCCAATCAATCATGACAGGTCATGTTTTTCATGGGGAAACCTAGTTTAGTTCATTAGTTTGTTCTTGAGTAGTAAATGAGTTAATAAGTCATTTTTGCCACAAGTAAAGTCTTACCATTATTAACCAATTAATTAACTGTTAACTAATACAGTGCCTGAATGGAATAGATGAACTGTCATGATTTATTAATGATGAACAAGCATGGGATCAGTACATAACAAACACTTAGTTACTGGTTAATTAATGCATTAAGTAAGCATATACATATTTATGTCCCCTCAAGTAAAGTGTGACCAAATAAGGAGCAAATTAAATACTACTTTTTCAGTGAAATAAAACTTACATACAATATTTTAGTGTGTTTTACATCACATTTTTAAACCAAAAACATAAGCACTAAAACCTAAACACCTGAACATATACGGTTCTCCTGATAGTAAATCCAATTAATTAAATCCAAGACATTTCTGGCACAAAAAACTTAAAAAGTATTATCTATAGCACTATTAGGCTAAACTAACCGATTTTAAAAAGCCATGTGTGAACAGGACGTCATTCAGTGATCACAAAACAAATCTGGGCATTGTTAATAAGGTACCATTCATTTGACATTTTACATTTTATTCTCAACCCCATTTTAAGGACAATGCTAATAGAAACATAAAAGACTACCTTGTAAATTTACAATTAAAATTGACTTGCATTGAAAATCAAAAACAAAAGTATAAAGACAGGTTATTTCATGTTTTACCTAAATGTCTGCATTGTTTTGTGAAGATAGACGTTTCTTCTGAAACTGATGCGTGGAACACAAGACAAAAAAGTTTGGATGGAGCAGTGTAGGACTAATGACAAAGCGGCAAGTTCAAATGATGAGGTGATGTGAAACAAGTGATGTTAAACAGGTGAGACAATCATGTTACAGTGTATAAGTAGTCTCCAAAAAAGGCCTAGTCTTTCAAGAGGAAGGATGAATTGATTGGCTCACCAATCTGGCAAGAGTATGCCAAGAAACGTGGCACCGAATAATCCAGCACTTTAAGAACAACGTTCACCAACATGAAATCAGCAGAATTTTGGGTATAATGTAATTAAAAGAGTGAAGGCATCCAGTTAAATGTGTGTAAAAGGCAAGGCCGAAAACTACTTATGAATGACTTAATCTCCAATCCCTCAGACATCACTGTATTAAAATCGGTCATGCATCTATAATGGATGTCAAGGTGTGGGCTCAGGAATACTTTGTAAACCTTAGTTAGCCAACACCATTTGCCGCTGATCCACAGATGCGAGTTACGGTTTTACTATAGGGAGGGAAGTTTTGTTGTCCGATGAGTCAACACGTCAAAAAGCAGCTATTGTATTCTCTGGGCCAAAGAGGAAAAGACCAGCATAATAGATGAATGCGGGAAATATTCACTTGTTAGACTTGCCTTCAGTGCCAAAACATTCCCAATAGTCCCAATAGAAGAAATATTATATTTTTATACCTTTAACTGGAGCAGCAGCATCAATTCAGCCCTATATTATAGGATTGTATTAGTATCTCACATAGAGCTCCAGTCAAAAGTGTGGATACAGTTAGCAATAAAAAAGTTTATTTGTACTATTTTCTGCATTTTAGAATAATTAAGACATGAATGCTATAAAATAACATATATAGAATTATGCAATAACCAAAAAAAGTACTAAACTATTTTTTTTGTTTGAGGGCAGATCTGTGGGTTGGAACTCAGAAGGTTGCCTGTTCAAATCCCTAGAATGGTAGAGTGATCCCACCATTAGACCCTTGAGCAAGGTCTTTAACCTCAGTTGCTCCAGGGTCTAGCTGGCCCTACGTTCTCCTCTATGCCCACTTCATGAGGTGGCCTCCTGGGATGCTCTTCCAGCTGTCCTGAAGGAGGTCCCACATATGCCAAGTACTCATTGACCCATTTTCCTTCACTCTCTGGTCAAACTCCTGCAAAACCATCTCCACTGGGTTTAGGATAGGTGGCCACACTGTCAGAAAAAAAGTACCAATATACCTTTGAGGGTACAATTATATGTTACTGGGGCTGTACCCTCAAGGGTCTGCCAAATGTGCTTTAGCTGTAGGTAATGTACCTTTTAAGGTACTGAAATTGACTCTGGGGAACATTTTTGTACCAATGGAGACTGGGCTGCAGCCAGGATTTTTACAACATCGAGGTTCAAAGTGTTAGCCCTTCCTAGGCTTCCCGTAATGGATCATGGTTATTGGAGTTGCAGAAAAAATACTGAGGACTTGACCTTGGTGTCCTCAATGGTAGGTACAGGCATAATTGGGGGGTACATTAATGCTGCTTGTACCTTAGGATTCAAAACCGTACCAGGGTTGTACCCTTTTCTCTGACAGTGCAGGTCATGTGATCTAACACACTCAATCTTTGTAAGCAGCTTGGTGTGTCCAAACTTTTGACTTGTACTGTAGGTAGCAATATGGCAGACAGCTGATTATGTGTTAGTATTTATTTTGATAGTCTCTCTAGTCTTTACAAATGAAATTGAATTAAATGAACTGTATTTTAAAGGACTTTCCATTTTATGTTAATACAATGTGTCATTAGATTAAAGCAAACACAGTAGAGTTACAGTCTACAGAGCAGTAATTGGAAAACTCATCAGCCAAAGTTTTACACAAATGGTACATTGATTTATTAAACTTTGTTACGGACCGTAAGAAAAGTACGTGCCGTAAGGGAGATACGTGCCGTAAGTTCAGGAGAATGCCTACAGGCGAGAAGCGAGCAGACAAAGTAATGAAACCAGGGGTGAAAGTAAGCCGGTACGCTCCGGTACGACGTACCGTTATAGGATTTACAGCCGGTACGTAGTACTGGTAAGAGTAGAGGGTCTATGCGGTCTAAAAAAAACACATTTACAATGAGTAACGTCCGCTGTTTAAGTTGAAAACACATCTACCCACAAAATGTAATTTGAGAC
>JAODJU010000046.1:6046481-6060326 GCA_026776725.1 Gnathonemus echidnorhynchus
AGTATAAAACCGGACTGCGGAAGTAGTGGTGTGTCATGGCAGCCTACGTACGCTCTTACAGAAACCTGTGGATAGCTGCAAAGGGTGGGCCAACTCCATATTAAAGCCTATGTATTAAGAATGGAATGTCATTAAAGTTAATGTGTGTGTAAAGGCAGGTGTCCCAACCCGCGGACTATACGTTTCCATAGAACACACTGCTAGATGAATTTTTGAATATGGATTTGAGTAGAAGACGTGTCTCCTGGCTTGCATTTGCAAAACAAAGGGTGCAAGTTGCCCTTCCACGTTTTGTTGGTAAATATATGGTCTGTCCAGGCTGGGAGTGGACGTCCTCCTAGTGGAGTCGCCCAGTATTCTGCAGTATGCTCTTGGGGCCCTAAGCAGGAAGGTAGACCAACACTGAAATACAGGAAACACTCACACAGGGAATGATGTAATGATGACAATGACCGGATTGGGGAGCACAAGACAAACAGACACTGATATACCTGGATTAACGAAGGGCAAATGAGAGGCAGGTGATATCAATAGACACAAACAGAACGGAATGGAATGACCAGCACTGGCCTCTAGTGGCCATACGGGAACACGACAGATAGATCCTAACATATTGCCCCATTGCATTATAATACTCATAGGTGTAGATTTAGAGGGGGTAGGGACACTTCCCCCTGAATGTTATGATGGGGGGGGTCATTCCCCTCAGTAATATTACATGTAATGCCTGGTTTACAAAAAAAGACGTATGACTAATATATCACATTACATAATTATAAGTTTTTTTCCTCACAGTTTGTATTTGGAGATCCCCCTACCCTCCGTTAGAACGGTTTATTCTCAACTCCCAGTCCGGTAGGCAGACGCTCACTTTCAGTCACGCGAGTAAAGAGACAGTGAGCGCAGAAGCACGGTGCGGCTTTGTATGTAATCTTAATTCATCGAAAACCTATATCATAACCAACAGTTATGATAGGTATGTGCAACACCAATAAAAGGGTATGTGAAATGGTGGAATTTAATCGTCTCACGTCGATTAAGTTTCATAAATATCTTGTTTGATTGCGCAAACTGCAGCTAGCTTGGTTTGTGTTGCAACAGCATAGCACAAATCCCAACGCTGATAACGCAGCGGTACTTAGCTTTTGTGTCAGTCACAATTCTCATCCCACTGTGTTTGCTTTTATGGCATAAAAATATTAAAAAAAACGAGGCCAGATCTGGCATTTATTTGGGAAACACCACAAAGCAAGTTCCCCATTCATCAGAAACTCAGAACCATTTAGTTCATAAATATGTATGCTGTATTTCTTTCCGGAAAGTTAGGATGATTGCCTGACATTCTTGGCGGAATATCGCAAATTATGCAAATTTAAATTCCCGCAAATTCAGCGTACGTAATGCGGGACTTAACGCACGTAAACTACCGTATCGGTGAAGATGAAACACAGTAAAATTCAAAGATTTTTCACTTTCTATATTGTAACTATAACAGCAATAGTTTATAGGAAAAAACGAACTGTATAGAGCGCGACTACAGAATCGCTTTATAAGTTGACGCGACGTCACACCCCTGACACCGATTAACCCCCCCCCCATATTAATATAAAACCTACGTCTCTGACTATACGGATCCAACATTACTATTATTAACTATTACAGAAACTGATAACCTGAAAGTCTAAAGGAGGTGTATTGTCCCCCAAGATCCACTGTTCAAAGCAGACTTTGCAGGACACGCGTGTCTCATTAACCCTTTCATGTATTTCCCCATTGCATATAAATATGGACACAATATAACAACTATTACAGACATAACCAGAAAACCCAAGGGGTGCGCATACTTTACTTTTGTTAAAAGATATTAAAGCCGTAAAACCGAGAGTGGAATATGAGGCTAACTTTACTGTGGTTGCTGGTATCACTATACCACCACAGCGGTACCACACCTGCTGTTTTTACAAGGTGCCATGTGGACTAAACATTCAAATAAAATCAGACATCGTCTAAAAGTCGGACTCTTGGGCTACCCCTGTTAAGTAAAGACGTAGTAAGTAGGCTATCTGAAACATTTGTCCATGTGCCGCTTAAGACCTAACTAACACTAACACTGATGTGATTGGAATATAGGCCGACAGCTGTGTATGCAAGTTATTTGTTAGATTCACATTGAAACGTTGTGCTACAAGTTAATCTAAGCCCACTGCTACGAGAATCAATTCGCCATCCATCAAGCTATTGAACTAGAAATTCTGCGGATCTGTGTTTGGAAACATGTAATACACTGAGAAATATGTTATTTTAAGTATCATAAGCAGTTTCAACACCTTTTCAAATGCTCAACTCTGTTCACACTGTTGGCGATTTTAAATCGGTGATGATATATACTGTATGTTCTTAATTATTTAGTAAGGCATTTGATTTCTAAAATCTTTACGCGTTGTTTTTCATTTAGGCTGAGTTATAGTCTAGATGTGGTCCTTCATAAAAACGGGGGATGCGTGACGCCACTGGTAACAGACAAAAAAGCTTTTTAAGCTGCCCGGAGCTGCGTACAGTTCTGAAATGGCAAAAGCCTTAGGTGATGGAAACGCGCCGCTTACCATGTCTGTAGCTGGCCGTGTTTCTCACCGCGTCTCATCCGACCTCCCAGCAGAACTGACTCCTCGGCGTGTTCGACTGCTTTATAATTTCTTAGTGGGCGTATATATATAGATGACAAGACGGTTTTGAAAAAAAGAAAAGAAAAAACTTGAAGTGATAGCTCATCCAGTATTGGTATTGATAATTCCTTGTAAGTCGCAATAGAATTTAATGGTGAACATATATATTAGCTTTATAAGTGAAAAAAGCTATTCATCATGACGTTCACTGGCACTGTCCAGTCAGCTTAGAAAATTGGCAAACCGGCATAAAATTCTGTTTTATACCATTTTTTAATAATTCATTTTCTATGATAAACAAAGGTGTTCAATATACTGCTTCTTGTACAGGTTGGTGTACAACATGCACCCCATATCCGGGGCGCAGGAGAGATTTTTGAACTGGCGGAGACCAAACAGTGAGGGAAAGTTCTCAGCTCTTAAGCTTATCCAGCAATGCTTGATGGGGCATTCGGTGTGATTTAATATACTCAACATATTGATAGACATGCACAATGTTACAGTGTTATCTGGAATGAAATCACCCAGAAATGGCAATTTAGACACTAGCAAAAAAAGATTTCTCTACAACTTGTAGCAAGTTTAAATTTATTGAGCCAGAGTATACTGTAATATTACATATTATGTGAGGACACATTCGTAGGCTTACAGCTTTATTCTAACAGACACAATTTAACGTTATTTCAAACTTGGATGAAGTCGTTTCCTTTGTTGCAGTAACATACATTAGCTTATCAGAGATACAGGAAAATTATGTTAACAGTTGCATCCAACCTAGCCTTGGTATGGATTAAGCCAATATAGAATTTACGCCTGATTGCATTGCTTGCTATTTGGAAGAACACTGTGACAGATCTTTATTTTTTTCAAGATTGCCTTTCTTTTGTATTTTATATTACTTTATTCCGTGTGACCAAAACTCCATCCTGCACAATTTAATAATAATAATAATAATAATACATTTTATTTAAAGGCGCCTTTCAAAGCACACGGCAGCAGCCGGAGAGTCGGGTGTCAGACTGGGGGCGACCAGTAGGGGGTGCTGCAGGCAATGAGGAGGCCACCCAGGCGACAAAGGGAGCCAAGGCAGGCGCAGAAACAAAGGTGACACAGGTAGGACACTAGGAGACAAGACGGGCACCGGAGGCACACCAGGAAACAAGGCGGGTGCCTGAGGGACACCAGGGGATGAGGTATGTGCAGGTAAGTCATCAGGACACGAGGCGGCTGCAGGTAAGTCATCAGGAGATGAGGCAGGTGCCTGAGGGACACCAGGGACGAGGCATGTGCAGGTAAGTCATCAGGAGATGAGGCAGGTGCAGGTAAGTCATCAGGACACGAGGCGGGTGCCTGAGGGACAGCAGGGGACGAGGCGGGTGCCTGAGGGACACCAGGGGACGAGGCAGGCCAGGCTGGATGGCTGGAAAGGAGGCAGAAGCCGATGGGATGGCAGGTGATGAGCAGGGCGCAGTCATGGCACCTGGAGGCAATAAGGGCGCAGCCGGGGCACCTAAAGCATCCACTGGTGTCCCCTGAGCGACGGCAGGGAAAGCAGAGCAGGCCAAGTAGCCCAGAATGGTGTCCCAGCCAGAGGAGGAGTCTCATCCGGGGTTAGGTTTGGCTGCTGCAGTAACAGATAAAGACATTTCTAAGTTGCCCACAGCTGCGTACAACTCTGAAGTGGCTGAAGCCTTGGCTGACAGAAATGCACGACTCACCATGTTTGTCGCTGGCTGTGTCTCTCTTCGTGTCCCTCCTACCATTTGCAGTGACTCCTCAGTGTCACTCGGCACACTTTATCATTTCTTTCGGGGCATTGCAACCTAAATAATTACATCATCTCATACCTCATCTTGCACAGGGCTGATTTCTTAGCATACGTCACAGGTGGAGGCCCAGAGCCATGCTCATGTTTGATTTCTCCATCATGTAACACACCTGATTAGGTGTCCTGATTAGCTCAGGGGCTGAATCATTTGTGGTGGAACAGGGAAAGAACTAAGCTATGTCCCCCGCGGAATGGAGTTTGACACCCCTGGCATACATTATCTTTTTGTTTATTTTTTACAGGGGAGGTTCTGGGAAGGGGGGCAGTGACAACAAGTGACAGCTGGACACTGTCTCTTTGAAATCCTTGGCTCTGGCAGATGATTCAGAAGTCTGCAGACCACACTGTTCACCACAGGAACAGCTTCTTCCCTCAAGCCATCACCCTTACAAACATCTGACCTGCAACATCAACCTACACCTGTCTCCCTGACTGCTGCATCCTGCTCCACTCACAACACACCACTGGACTGAATCTAAGACCCCATACAGTTTGCACCTTGTATGTCATTTGCACTTTATGTACATGTTTGTAAATAAGATGTCTTTTATTTTCAATTTAATCTGTACTATTCTGTTCTATTGTATTGTACTGGAGAGACACCAACTGCCAGAAACAAATTCCTTGTCTGTGTCACACACACACTTAGCCAATAAACCTGATTCTGATATAATTTTGGGCCCCCCAGTCCTGGCCAATCCAGTTATTTTACAAATTTTTAGGACCCCTGTCACTCAGGGCCCCTGACCCCATTATCATTAACTCTTTAAACCATTTCTTATCTATTAACATGTAAAAGTGTCAATTACAGACGTCTGTTTTCCTCAAAGACAGCTGCAGCGTTCCCTCAAAGATGGCCCATTTCCGCACTCATCCACATCGTCTTTGCTGGACTATGCTAACAAAACTAACAAAAATGACATTAAAATAAAGTGACTCTCTTGCCTTTAGCCCAGAGAAATCAGACTAAGTCAGCGGGGATATTCATTATGCAGTAAGGCGTTCTAATCATTATAATGATTATTACTGGGGCTGCATGATGCGCATGTTTATGTGGACAATCAGACAGAAGCGATCAGCATATGTAGTGATCTGGGAGTGGAAACCCACCAATTGATAATGAAAGGTAATTAAAAGTACCTTTATTAATGACCCAACATAAATAATACTGCAAAACACTCCACGGGCATGAACTATTAAAGAACCAGTCAATAAAGCAATTTTATTTTGAAATAAAAATGTCATTTATATGCTTACAAAACATACAGATTGGTTATACATGGGTCATAAATTCTGCCTATATTAACTAATTTGATCAGTTGTCGAAAAATTATGTTGTTGCTGATATACAGTTATCTAATTAAAAATGAAATTGTGTAAATAATTACAGATATTTTGCTTAATAAAAATAACTTGCTATGTGCAAATAAATTATTCTGGAACCAGTGAGTGCAGTATGTTTATAGTACAAAACGGACATAATTGTACCACTGTCCAAGTATAAATAATAATAATAAAAAACTGAACTGGGAAAAAAGATTCTTGTATTTCAGTGGCCATTAAGCGAAAACTTAATACCATATATATTTTTTGAAACATCGCCATAAAAAATGAAATAAATTACAGTTTTATGTACATTAATGTAATACCACATTGCATGTTTACTATGAGCATTTTTTTATTGTTGCTGTTATGTTTGTTTGTTTATTAATTTATTTATTTTGCAGTCCAAATATACACTGAGATATCCTCACTTCATTCAAGTTTCTAAAAGACAAAGCAAATGAATTTGCCATTCGCCAGCTGGGGGGCCCGTTTGCAGACTGGGCAGCCTTACATCGAGTGACTGTTCATCTGTCTGCTGCCTAGTCATCGTTAGGTTGGGACGTGAGGCCCTTGCTAACCTTGAGCATGTCGAAGAAAAGCTTCTCGTACATCTTCTCCATGAAGAAGCCACTAAGAATCTTGCTGACGTTCTTCAGTGACTTGAGCAGGTTCCGCGGCACGTCACGGCTGCGCAGCCTGCGCAGGCTGTGCCCCAGCGCCTTGTCTACGTCCTGCTCCATGTTGTGGATCCTCCACGTGTACAGGATCTGCAGCAGCTGCTGCCGGGGCCGGCACGATTGCATCACGTGCTGGAAGTCCTTGTCCTCCACCCTGTTTCCGGGCAGGCTGTCTGCGACGCTCCTCAGGTCCTGCGGGGTGAGGTTGCTGGGGCTTGCACATCTGGACAACATCCTCTGACAGCGGCTCACACCTGTGGCCAGAGGTGGCGCCATTAGCACGTGAGTGTTCAGGCATGTTTCCCGCCTGCCCATCTCCACAATACATGGAAATATTAAAAGCAATATGCGGTAAATTATGTCACTCTCCATTGCATTTAGCACTGATATGCAACTATCTAGAACTGTGGACTGGTTTGAGCATGCAGCACCTGGTTGAGACCTTCAGGGTGACTTATTTGGAAGCATGATTCATACCTGTATTTGTTACTGTGCCTCCATCCCCCAGCAACAAACACTCACATTTGGCAGGTGCATTGCCACTATAATTCTGTGACCATTTTAATTACCATGGCGCCACCTGTTGGGCTTCTACTCAATTGCCACAGCTGAATTATCATTCAAATTAGCCCTTATGAATGGGGACAAGAATATAGCCCCTACTTAGGTCGTCAATCCCCAGCATGGTGTATGGTGAGTATTGTCATGTCTCTAATGTCTTTAATATCTGAATACTGTGTGTTTTTGATGCAGGAATGCCATGATTTGGGAAATATTTAGACCAGAGTTGGGTAATTCAGGTCCAGAGAGTAAAAGTCCAGACCGGGATTTTGTTTCAACCAACCAACCAATGAAACCATTGAGCATAAAGAGTCACGGTCACAGAGTACTCAACTGGTTGGCTGAAACAAAATTCCGGTCTGGACTTTTAATCTCTGAACCTGAATTACTCAACTCCGATTTAGACCAAAAACCAGACCAAAGAGAGGCTACGGAAGACCCCAGTCTTTAACCACCATAATTCCTTAAAAATGACATATAAGCCCTGCAGCCAGAGTGCTAAACATTGCGGTGATATAGTGTGAGTCAGAATGGGAAAGAGCCTTGCCAGTAAGTGTGAAGGTCTGGCTAAGCTGGAGCGACGGGGGTGTGATGGTAAATGTCGGTGTCAGCTGCCAGTTCAGTCGATTTGTTGCTGTTTACACCCCCGCAGATTTGTTGTTTACGGGGCCCCTGCTCCCCTCAGATGTTCCAAACACTAAATAAGTAATGGATGAACAGACTAAGGGGCAGCTTTTACCTGGGCCAGATGTGCAATGAACACTATCAACTATGTGGCCGGCCAGGAGGCCCACAATAACCTCACTGCAATATTCTAATTTACTGTCTTACCCTAACTTATCGTCTTATTATGTCATGTCTTGTGCGATGTCCTACGTCTAATAGTTTCCATATGTCATTTCTTGTCACTATGATGACTTCAAACAGCATCCAGCTGCTTTATCTGTATTACCTGCACTGGTAATTGCATTTATTGCACCGTACTCATCTATTTATGGGTCACAGGTCCACAATGGGTTTATGGTATCATTTGTTATGTCCTGTGTGATGTCTCATATCCAAAATTGCTTACAATTACTTACTTAGTATGTGTGAATGCACCAACTGGACTGCTAATAAAATTTCATTGCACTCCGTAGAATGACAATAAAGAATCTGAGTCTCAATAAGTAGCTAGCCAGTGGAGTCAGAAGCTTGTAGCTAGCTAGCTGGTTAGCATGCTGCTTCAGCCTCTCCAAAAAAAGGACTGTGTTTATCTGACATTTGATATGCAATGTAGTTACTGGTTGTGGCCAATAGGGGGCCATTGCTGCCCCTCCCCACCATCACCACAGTGTGAATGCACAGTTCGCGAACCTCCGATAATGCCAAAGAGCCTCTCCTGATCACGGTTCTGCTCCCTCCACAGCCTGAGCAACAGCAGCACCCCCTGCTGGGCGCCGCACGCCTTCATCATTCGCTCCACGCTCTGCCGGTCCACCTTCCTGCCCGGCAGCTGGTCTGACAGGGTGTCCAGCTGCAGCGTAGACAGCTGCTTCGAACCCAGGAACTGGAAGATGATCTCCTCACACAGCAGTGTGCCTGAGCAGGGGGTCAAAGGAGGGGGCCTTACCAGCTGCATGTTCTAGTAGCACAAATATTAGTGTAAAGCAAGGGTCACCAACATGGTGCCTGCGGGCACCAGGATGCCCCCAAGGACCACAAGAGTGGCCTGCAGACCCGTTCTAAAAACTCACCAGTGAGCAGCGTCTAAAATTTAATTTTATCCTGTTGCTATTCTTCTTTAATCACATTTGCATTTATATAGATTTGAAAATGACAATATCTAAAAAAAAGCATTTAAAACATGTTTATTATACATGAGGTTTAGATAAGTTTGGGAGGGCATTTCAAACTGGTACTGTAGCCCTTCGTATGGCTCAGTACCCGTGAAGTAGCTCTCAGTTTCCAAAAGGTTGGTGACCCCTGGTGTGCAGGAATGTGAATAGAGAGAGTGACGAATAGTCTGCAGTGCACCAACAAACCAACTCGATGACCCACAGCGACATCATCCTCTTCTGAGACCAATGGCTAAGCTTTCCTCTATGATTAATCCCTGAAGTATCAGCCTCAGGATATGATTGGTGGAGAGGGCATTGGGCCAGATTGTACTTACCTGTATGGCACATGGCGTGTCCCGGGAAGCACGCATCTTCCCGCTCGCATATGGCATCCCGCGCCGCTGTCCCGGCCCTCAGTGTCTGCATCCCCAGGGCACTGCAGTCCTGGTGCGGGATGCAGGGCTCCACAGCCGAGGCAACGCTGGAAAAATATCCCTTGGGACACTTCTCACAAAGAGTGTTCCGCTCCGGCGAGCCTAAGAAAACAGGAAGAGGATATGAGTGCCTCTATTTTTTCTCCCTCTTTAACGATTGATTTGATTGTCATTGACACAAACTGACATCATCCTTATTGCAGGCAGCCCAGTTACAGCGAAGGGCAGGCGAAGGCTTTAACTGCAAGAAGGGAAACTTCCAGTATTTTCTTTGGCAAATAATTAACTAAGTGGGGAAGTCTCAAGGTTACAGCCCCCACCTTAATTTCTGGTGAAAATTACGCAAAATGATTGGTTACCAAACACAGCATTCATGGTGATTCATTTGTCGAGTGTGGACACACTGGGTGCGCTCAGTCAGCTGCGTGACACGCACACGCACGCAGTGACATGCACACGCAAACTGACCCTGGGTAAAGCATAACCTTGGCCTTCCCAAAATGAGGGAAAAAAAAAAACGGGATAATTCGGGATGAACAAGAAATGAAATCTCCATCAGGAGGGACGACATGGGAGAGCAGTCAGGGCGAGGAGGATTAGAGCATCAAATCCTGAGCACAGAAAGGTGCCAGATTTAACCAAAATGTATCCAGTCACCTTCAGACTCCTTATCCTAATCAGGGTCATGGGGAAAATCCATTGTAAATAAGTAACTTGCACACATACATCCTCCCCAACACCTTGCAGTCTACATGACAACACAATGCAGACTGAGTAATTTAAAACAAATATCACCACTTTTTTTTTTACAGGCATTCTGACCATAGAATAGAAGCTCCCTCATAAAAGCATCTATTTTAATAACCTTTTATAGCCAGTCCCGCCCACCACATTCATCTAACAGCATGCTTATCTTTCCAATAAATACGTATTTATTTCAACCACGTTTATACAACTGCGATGGTGCAACTGAAAGGTACAGTCGATATCTGTTAGATATTTTAATACCTCTTTATGCCAGTTCCACATTTCTGCTCTTTGTGCGAAGCACACCATGCTAATGTAAACATGAACCCGGTCACCTCGGCTGTATCCTGCCACTCAATGGCACCACAACCATGATTCATGTATCCGCTAAGGTCGCCTTATGAGTTGATCGGCACTTTGCTGTAGTATCTAAGTACTCATAGTTCAAGGTTCACGTCATAAACATATGACTCCCCTTCAAACTGCAAAACGCAGGGAAACCCCAATACGAAACAAGCAACTTTCAGTCCCTGACAATGTAAAGACCTTTGCAAGCAGGCTATATGCATTCTGCTTTGTCCATTCTGCTGTGAGCAGTATAACGTTCCCCAATAACAAGCTAACAGGTGTCTCCTTGCACAACACAAGTCTACAATCTTTTAAGACGTTTCCACAACTCATGTCAGATTTCCACAATAAATAAAGCATTAGAATTAATCTCTCTGTAAACAATGGGAAATATTTCAAAGTCTGTTGTCTCATCGTGCCTGAAAGAAATATGTAGCAATCCAGACGCTCATGGGAGTTTTGGGAACAAAATGGGAACAAAAATGTTCTGAGGGCAGAAATAACCAATCAGATTGTAGATGAGGTGGGTCCAAGCAACTAGACTACTAGAGGATGTTGGACCAACCAATTAGATGTCTTGGTTATCTCTCTGAACCAATTATTTTTCGTTCTGCACTCAGAACACTTTTGTGTAACTAAAACTCCCATGAGCAAGTTGGACAAGGAAAGCTTGTAGCCTGGGGTCATGCCGTATGACTGGGTACACAACCCATATCTCCTCAGCTTTATCAACTGGTAAACTGATTTTGTCTTCCTTGAAGCCACGCTCATTTTAAGATGCATCATAATGAAACCGAAATTCCGTACCTGTGCCCAGGATAAAACACATAATCATGTAATTACATGTCAAATTCACCTGGAGCTAAAGACAAACATAGCCAGAGGCACCAAAAAGGAGGGAAAATTAGCACGATTCTAGATGGAGACTCAAAAGAAATTTGGAACATAATTGGACTGGTCTGGGTTGGGGGCCCAATACGATATGCTTTCAATGGGCCCAAAATCTCTAGCGGCCACCCTGCAGAGAGCTACCCTTAAATACCTTACTTATTTATTTATTTGGAAAATATTTTTTAAATATCTATTTAAGTCATAAATATTTGCCTCCTCCACATAAATAGTATATTGACTGTTGAGTTCTGATGTAATTTTACCAAAATTAACAGAAATTAGATGCTGTCTGAATGACGACACTGTATTACACAGACAGCACTATCACCTGCTTGCTCCTCTCACAACCCACAACCTCACAACACTGCATTAGCCTTGGGCAGCAATTATTTTTCATACCATCATTCTGTCCATACTGTACATTACACCCCGGTAAAAAATTTGCTATATACCCAATTCTTTTGCAGTATACCAAAAACGCAGTGTTATACCGTATTATCGTAATATCCTTCAAGCCTTTTTCAAAACAATCCTTATTAAAAGCCTAACCTTGCGTGATTTTCGCGCAATTCGATTTTCACACAATTACTCAATGCCCCCCCCTGGAATTCCACGTCTCTGTCCCTGGACACTCATGGCCTCCTGACCACGTAAACTTGGGTTTCTTTCGCAACATCTCAGCTTATCTCACGGGTCGTCATGTGCCCAAACTAAGCAATGATAAAATGATAAAATGATAATGTGATGTAGAGTGGACATGAAAGGAGAATTAATATAGGAACTTTTAGGGACCACCTACCTGGGTGGGGAATGGGCTTTAATAAACCTGATTATGATAATACTGTTTTTTTCTGAACTTGTTAAGTGTTTCTGCAAAACCCTTGCGACGGACCTTAAGCTGAATGCCCTTCTTGTATGCCACCTGGAAAAATGAATGCCCTGTATTACTGTAGATTAGCAACCCAGATCCTCACAAGGACAAAATAAGGCAGGAAAATAGAACGGAATATTGATACCATATTTATCCCCATGGGGGAAATTCTCTTTTCGCCTACTTGATCCTGGTCTCCATGGGGCGCAGGTGGGAGCATGCATGGTGATTGCAGCACAGGGTCACCCAGTGTGCAACCTCCCTGGGACTGGAGGTTAAGGGCTTTGCTCACGGGCCTGATGGACATGTGACTATTCTGTGGAGGCTTCAACTGGCAACTTTCCATTCTGGAGCACAAGCACTGAGGCTTAACCTCCCCCCCCTAACACCTGTAGTTTTGTACAGGATTTTATCATCTTAGGATAGTTTTACCATTTCCAGTAATCCCATTTCCAGTAGTCATTCTATCCTCTATGCTAGTCGATTGCTATACACTTTACAGTCACTGACTTTTGCTCTGCTTTCTTCTCTGACCTTCTTGGCTTTCACTTATCAGGGAAGACACGTACACACGGACCAGACTTCCTCACGGATAGACATGGAGTTGCCTCTCTAATCTATTGAAGCTGACTTAGAGGACAAGTATCACTCCCAGCTGACTCTGCTGTCAACGAATCCCCTGATTTCCCGATCATCCCTCATTACAGCATATCAGAGTGATTCTTATTGCTTTAGCCAAAATAAAGACAAGGTTTCATGGTGGAAAATGACAGCTTTGTTAGAAAGCGGTGACATAATCAGGGCACATTTCCTGGGTAATGGATATCTGACTATGTCCTGCTTACCATATCTCTTGTTTATCTCGCCAGACAAGACACTGGCAAACCTCCTTACAAACAAACCATACATGAGAAGGCTTTGCTCAATCTGCCGAATTGTCTTCTTACCCTCCCCGCATCGTGCAGTTGCTGATGCTGCATTCTATGTTGACTCCTCCTCTTCACTCCTGCTCAGTCCCTCCCTGACAGTCACTGTCTCTCAATCTGCAGCTTTAACCCATTGTTCATTTCTTGACCTGTCTTCTCTCCTTTGACATTAGCAGATAGCACACCCCATGTTTGTACCCTAGTTGATAATGGCTAATCTTGGCCCAGTATTACCTTTCCAATACTCCGCTACACAGTGCAAGCTCCCCAGTGCAGGCGCCCCAGTGCAAGCGACCCAGTGCAAGGTCCCCAGATGCTCTCTTTACAGCAATTTACAACATCATTGGAAGAGATGCCCTGCCCTTCAAGATTTCTTCTCAAATAACTGAGCTATTTGCCTTACATGGGCATCTATCCTCACCTCAGGACACACCATTACTATTTATTAGTTACTATTAATGATTCCTGCAATACTTTTAGTGTTGCCCATGACTATGGCAAACCTATCCAACACGCCATTTTAGTTGCAAATCACCTAACTTCCAATCAATAGCCCTCTATTCTAGATATTGTCAAATGCCAGGACCCCCTCTATTACATGGATAACGTCACAAAAGGCAAAACCTCAGCGGACCCAACCGATGGTGGGAAAAGTCCTGTGGTGCTCCTTGGACGCCCACTTGAGTGAACCCCATGCCCTAATCCCTGGTTTTTGGAATTGGTGCCATGATTTTCCATAATGGCAGCTCGGGT
>JAODJU010000046.1:6068954-6083637 GCA_026776725.1 Gnathonemus echidnorhynchus
AATACACTTTTTTTTGGGGGGGGATTAAAATCAATTTAGGCATAATGACGCTCTTGGGACAGCTGAACATAAAGTACTGCAATCCACACAATCCACAGAGTTCAAAAGAAGACAAATTGTTGGTGTGTGTCTCATTGGTGTATCTCTGACCATGACAGCAAGTCTTTGTGGAGTATCAGGAGCCACAGTGTCCGCAGGGTAATGACGGCATACTCCTATGAAAGACGGACCACATCCAACAGGAGTAATTATGGATACAAGAGGAAGCTGTCTGACAGGGATGTCCGGGTACTAGCCCGGATTGTATCCAAAAAACATAAAACCACAGCTTGCCCAACTCACTCCAGAATTAAATGTGCACCTCAACTGTCCTGTTTCCACCAAATCGGTTCATCAGGAGCTCCACAGGGCCAATATTCATATCTTGACATTCCTTTGGCCCAGTAATTGTTCACAATGGGCGAGTCACTGCCAAGGACTCGAAGCATTCTGGTGGACCATGTTCACCCAGTGCTTCAAACATTGTACCTTGAAAGCGCTGCCATGTATCAGGATAATAATACTCCAATACACACAGACTAGTGACAGAGTGGTTTGATGAATATGAAAGTGAAGTTGAACATCTCCCATGGCCTGCACAGTCACCAGATGTGAATATGATTGAGCCACTTTTGGGGTGTTTTGAAGGAGGGAGTCAGGAAACATTTTTCTCCACCAGTATCACATAGTGACCTGGCCACTGTTGTGCAAGAGGAATGGCTCAAATTCCCTGTGGCTACTGTGTAGGACTTGTATCTATCATTCCCAAGAAGAAATGATGCTGTATTGACCAGAAAAGGTGGTCCTACACCATAGTAATAAACAATTCTGGTCTAAAACCAGGTTTTTCTGTTTCATTGTCCAACCCTTGTATGTCAATGCAATGAATCATCACCATGATGATATACTGTAAATGAATGGGAATCACGCTAGTAGCAGACTAAGAAAGGCACTTTTATCACTGAGAATGTATGTGTTTTTATGCTGAGTTTAAAGGATGTGCTTTTTTTTAAATTGCCCCTCGGGGACAAATAAAGTTTTTTGAATTGAATTGAATTTATGTCCAGAATTGTGTGACAGCTTGAAGTTTCCCCCAAATAAAGTTATACTCTCAAAGTGCAGTAATGAACATGTACAGGCCAGAGAACATGACCTCCTTATCAAGAGGACAAAAATTTTCTAGGGAAATTTTGTATGCCAAAATTCCTGCATTGCACCCTGATGGCCCCCATGACCCTATTACAAAATGTTCATTATGAAAGACTGAATCGGTATCAGAAATCTTAATCTGGCACTGTATGACATACCTTCAAAACGGAGGCTTCCCTACGATCTAGTGCCTACTACCTTCAGGCAGGTTGGCTACTCTGTAAACAGCAAACAACATATTTCCCCTGCAGAAACACACAGACCAAGAGCACGTAGTGAAGCCACCTTTTTCTAAATGGGGCAGCCGGAACCGCAGTTGGCAAACGGGAATCACATGAGGAATATCTATTTCTCATTTTCCCTTTCCCCGCTTCGAATCGCATTCCTCATTCTTTTGTCATTTGTCATTTTCACCTCTGATTTCCCTCAAGGCTCTGGTAAACAGAAACCTGTTTATCTGTATGGAGGTAGGATTTCATTTTGGACCAGGACACGGAACCAAAGTACTGGCTTCTGATTAGCCTAGAAAGAGCTGTCAGTGAAACAGGGAAATAAAACTTTTCAAAGAGGCAAACCTTTGGAGCCCAATTAGGGACCTTGGCAAGACACCAGCTATATATATATATTGAAAGTAACGTGTAATGAGATCTGAAGACTGTACAATAGTCAAACATCTTGAGAAACTGAATTCAGAGTCCAATGTACCCAGTGCTCCCTAGTTCTTAGCCACATGGAGGAACGTTTGATCTCCATTTGCAGCTGCATATTAGCTGTTTAATGTTGTCTCAGGCTTGGCCCAGTGGCACAAACTCTGCAGAGCAGACACCTGCATTCAACGGCATGCCAATCTCAAAGCCCAGAGACAGGGTCATGTCTGGGTGTGCCTGGTCTGCTCATCACATGAGCCCCGATTGTGGGACCCGTCTTAATTGCGGCGAGCGGGTGTCATCACTGGTATTCCAGAGTGCTCCGTTTTGTTTCTTTCATATGATTATTCACCATGTGAATGCCGCAAAGTAAAAGCCATTTAAATACTTTAGTGACACGTGGCCCAGTGATACCATCTTAAAGAACGGATCCAGCAAGGCAATGGCAGCCGTGAAGCCGCCCCGCCCTCCTAATCTCTGGACAAAAAAAAATTTGCTATGAAATAAATTTTACATACACACAGAGCCAAAAAAGACAGACTGAAAAAATGTCCCCACAAGGTAAAAAGTTGCAGATTTTTATCACATTGTGGGGACGTTAGGTCTAATCCCAAAAATGACAACCTGAAAACCTACCCAGCCCTAACCTTAACCATAAGTAACCAAACCGAAAGTCATTTTTATTTTTTTAATTACAGTCACAGATTTTAATTCAATTTCCCCTGTGCAACTAACTGTGGCAGCTTGTATCACGTCTAAGGGACTCGTCACATTTCCTTGGAAAACCTCATGATGACACGGGGAGAATATGCAAACTCCACACATGGGGCTCAAACCCTGATCCCAGATGGTTCAGGCAACAGTGCAACAGCATGCCGTCCCACATACATTAATGTATTTCTCCAATGGCAGATTTTAGGAGAAATAATTCAGGAAAAATTCAAATTACTGCCTAGAGTTTCTCCATTGAAAACAATTCCGAAGGGAGGTGTTTGCAGATGATCCCCTATTGTGAGGTGGTGTATTTTGCTGGTGTTAAGTACGTTGATGGGAGCAAAAACATTTTCCACGCAATTATCTCTAAGTAGCATTAATTATGACTTAATTCTTGTGTAGAGAACAATAGACTTGTTACTTCAAATGGCAGCAGAACTAAAGGACTCTTTTGAAATGTGAAGATCTGAGGAATAAACAACTGAGAAAGAGAAGCAAAGCTAAAGAAAAGTGGTTTGATCCCAAATAAAGAGACATTTTATGTATCTTTTTTTCTCTATAAGCAGTTCCCAAATCATCAGTCTTTTGGACAGTCCCTCATCCTCTCCTGAAACAAGACAAAATACAGAAGTTGGCTAACGCTGCCATAATCATGTATAATCCCCTGCTCTGAGCTGAGCTGAGTCATCGCAAATGAGTTAGCTTCTCTAATAGCATGGGGCAAGCTGTGTCCCAAGGCCAGATCACCAATCCAAAGCCCCAACATCTCAGGTGAGGGCCACACAGCCGGTGCCGCGACGTTCACAGAAGGGGGGCTGCCCTGGCAACCGCACGGCCGACATGATGTTGTTAAAGCAAGGACCCACAGTCGTTATCCGTGTCTCTTCCGTTTAAATTGTTAGGTTATGGTGTAGTCATAACAGACTTAAAGAATATAATGAGACATTACCTGCGGGAAGAGATTTTATTCCGCAACATTTGTGTTGCACATTTAGAAACTAACGTGTAACTGCATGCATGCTATGTAAGACTGCAGGGAGAAAATTCGTAATATGGAGCCTAACAGAACATTAATGGCGTTTACAGTATCTGCGTTTCTGTGGTTCTGCTGTCCCTCTGTGGTTTTTCTAGGTAAATCAATAACATGGATTGATGTGGATTTTCCGGCTGTAGACTTGTTTTCCAAGGAAATGTGACAAGTCCCTTAGACGTGATAGAAACCACCACAGGGACAAAGTACTCTAATCACTTCCTGTGTCGGGTCAACAGCTAGTCTGTGTTCATCCAGAAAGCAGCAAAAGGCTGCTACAGCTATTTATAACTGATTTATGGTGATTTGTTGATTTTGATAATTTTGTTCAAAATTTAAATTGATGCATAAAGTTTTCACTTTAAAAAATAATTTTAGGCTACAGAGTTTTTAACCAATATTTAACAGGATGTTAATTACGCCCAAGGCATGACCAATAACTCAAAAATCACAGTTTTTACAACGTACGTCCTTTTCGCCTCCCACAGCCTCCTACACACCCGAGTAAAACTCAAAGCAAAACCAGCGAAATAGGCGATGGCTATTTAAAGGTGCTACTGTCATAGTGTAACCTTAGTCCCGCCCCTTTTGGGGTTCCACCAATTATAACACTCAAAGCTACCAGTAAAGGTGGGAAGACATCCTGCCATCAAGCCATTTGTTGGTTGAAAAATAAAAAGTTTACATTGTTAATTGTTTATTTACTGAATTCTTGAATGTTTTCCATGTTCTGCCAAGCAGTTTTTGTAAGTCCAATTATTTTAAAACATAGATCTAAACATAGATCTATTTTAAAACATAGATCTATCCATCTTTCCACCACTTCCACCACCAAGATCACAGAGGAATCTGGAGCTCATCTGAAGCAGTAAGAGCTTCATGTTAAACTTCTCTGTATGTATGTACTTCACTATAAAACCGGTATCTTGTGTTTCTCATAAATGTACTGCAGCTCAATGACTGCTGTGATCTACCACGCTAACCGGATGCTCACAATTAGCCATTGATGACAAACACAGATACAGTATCACTCAAAGGTCAGTGCCACACCTGCTTTTAATGCATCTGTCTCTATGTCAGCTATGTCATTCACTTTATAGTACAAGGCCTTGAGGCAATGAAGTAATATACATCAAATACTGTAACAATCAAGAGAAGTGTTCAACATCTCAAAACTTTCTGAAATTGTAGACTGTTCAATGTAGCCTCGTTTTACTTCGATGACAGCATTGCAGGCTCTTGCAGGCCGGAATTATCTTCCAGATGGAACCACCTAGAATGCTTCTTTAACAGTCCTGATGGAGTTTCCACAAGATCTGGGCACAAGTTGGCTACCTTGCTCTTACTGTTTGATCCAAATAATCGCAAAGCAGCTCACGGAGTAATGTCAGGGTCAGCTCATCTGTCGCAGCACTCCGTCATTCCGTGTTTATAAGGTAATACATAACCTCAGGTGTGCTTACAACTGTTATCTTAAAGCAAATGATTTTCAGACGGTATGTCCAGAATTTTCCCTGGTACTGCAAATGTTTCTGTGATTCACCCATATAAATGTCCTCAGGTACTAAGATTCTTGGTGGTTGGGGGTTTGAGTTTGTATGTGTGACCCATGATGGACTGGCATCTCATCCTGGGTGTCCCCCGCCTTGCTCCCCAAAATGGACTGGCATGCTGTCCTGGGTGTCACCCACCTTGCTCCCCGAAATGGACTGGCATCCTGTCCTGGGTGTCCCCCGCCTTGCTCCCCAAAATGGACTGGCATGCCGTCCTGGGTGTCACCCACCTTGCTCCCTGAAATGGACTGGCATGCCATCCTGGGTGTCCCCCGCCTTGCTCCCCAAAATGGACTGGCATCCTGTCCTGGGTGTCACCCACCTTGCTCCCCAAAATGGACTGGCATCCTGTCCTGGGTGTCCCCCGCCTTGCTCCCCAAAATGGACTGGCATCCTGTCCTGGGTGCAGAGGCGCATCTTGTCAACAGGCAGGGCAGGCAGCTGCTTGGGGCCCCCAAGCCACAATTTTTTGTTAATATCAGATTATTTATTAAAATGATGACAAAAACTGGTTAGAGGGGGGGCCCCCAGTGAATTTCTGCTTGGGGCCCCAACAGACCCTAGGATCACCTCTGCCTGGGTGTCACCCACCTTGCTCCCCGAAATGGACTGGCATCCTGTACTGGGTGTCACCCACCTTGAGTTCCTGGTTCACTGGGACCCTGTTCTGTACTCCAATGCGATTCATCTTACAACAATAAATCCAGTTAGGAAGTTTCAGGAAAATCTAAATGATAGTTCGTAGTGACCATGTATGATGGGTGATTTGCCTGAGCTTCAAACTACCCACTGACTGAAACATGAGGAGAATTTCATTACTGAATTACTTTCTGTACATATTGTTTTCACTATTATATTGACTCACCTTGACTAATAAGTCTGTGTGGGTCATTGTCTGGCACAGACATACAAACTATAGTCGTTGCACATTTGCCATTAGACCTGATTCCTCAGAGGTTTATTGTACAATAAAACTACTGAATAAAAACAATGTAAGGACTTCTGACTGCATATAAGTCTAGAGAAGGTTGACTTGTGACAGGTGGTGTTCTGAACACTTGCAGACATTTTGTTTGCAATTTTGAAAATCTGAGCTGCATTCAAAACTTACAACAACAGAGCCACCTACCCCAATGCCACCCTACCCCAGAAATGTCAGTATCAGCTCCAGGTTTTGAGACAAAAATGTCAAGGACCAGGTCCAGTGATACAAATGGGACAGATCTCCTCTTTAAAAAAACACCTGTGTTCAAGTCCATTGCTGCATCCTGGTGGTATAATCCGCTAACCGTAGCACCGCGGATGCTAATGATGCCCCAGAACATGTGTGATAGCACGACTGGCGGTTTACGTTATCGGAGAAGAGCCACGTGGGATTGATTTACACACCGAGTGGCATCCACACACCTGCCTCGCATCTTTAGGAAATCTGCTTACGTTGCTGACAAACTTCCTCCTGACAGCAACAGCACATTGGATTCAGATCAAACAGACCACAGGCCATGTCAAAGACAGCTACAGACTGTCAACATTGCAGGGACCTAAAAAGGATTTGTTTAATTATTAGTAAACTGTCCTTGTTCAACGCTATCATCTTAGCAATCTATACCAAATACTACATAGTTAGGACATTTGCTCTAGATGTGTTTTTATACGTCTCACACAAACACTCAGAGACAGGATTCACCCTGGAGATCTGAAGCAACATCTCTGCTCCCTGATCCACTGTGCAAATCTTAAAAAGAAGATGACTAAGAATTTTTACAGTAAATCTGCTATATTCCAAATTCCAGGAAAGGTTTGCTTGGATTTTACATAAAACCTTAGTCATTAGTCAGAGTAACCAAAAACTGCTCTTTTGGTGATAATTATGCTGGAATTCAGTTGATATTAAAATGAAACAATTTGAATGAGTAGTTCTGCAGCCACCACATTAAAAGTAACATCTTAATGAACTCTGAAATTGGGTTTGGCAGAACAACAACAATAATAATCCCAGGTTTTCTGTCAACATCACATCTGCAACCACGCATACAGGGAAAGCCTGGATCCAGCGTCTTTGACTCAGCAGCTGGGGGCCCGGGCTGGTTTAGGGTCCAAATCCAAGGGTTTGGCAAAGCCCACGTCGGAAAGGAACGAGGAAATCGGAACAGAGACAGGAGTGCATGAGTGAATATTCCCACTGGCTTAATTTTCTTCCAAAAAAAACAGGGAAAGTATACAACTTAAACCTGCCAATCAGGAAAACCACACAGCCTTGTGGTGCAGGCAAAACTCACACTGAAACATTCGACAGTCACCAGTTGATTGGAAACCTGACCAAGACCTCTGATGAAGATGGAAGGTCCAGATGGTCTGACTTCACTTGTTTCTGTTATTGCCAGTAAATAACGAACAGAGAGATATTTTGTGCTCGGCTGCTCGTAGGCATGACCGGAACCTTTCCACCTTAGAAGGTGAGTCCACGCCACCGGATATGAGGAGCATCTTCACAAGAGGCCCCGTCAATCCAGAACAGTGGAAACACACAAGGTGACACACAAGGGCTTAGCCATCAGCTACGCTTTGCAGAGTCGGAAGCGAAACTGGATGCAGAGCTCGGACCTCAGATGAACTTCTAAAATGAAAGACAGGATTACAGGTGGAATATCCAGCAGCCCTGGGGGGCCCGTGTGAAAAAGCCTGTCCCATCTGGACAAAGGGGAACTTCTCAGAGTCGCCAGCAGCCAAAGGAATCACCGTCCGGTCGGCCGAACGCAGTGTCTCAAGAGACAACATTTTGCTTTGAAGTAAAATTTAAAGTCTTGGAAACAGTTAGTTTGTCAATAGCCTGGCCTATCAAACAAAGCATGGTAGAAAATAGTAAGTCATATACTAATTACCCAATCCTGTCAGAGACAAAGGTAATGAGCTCACGGTTTAACTCTGCTAACCAGAAACTCGTGCTCTTGTACCAGAGGATTGTAAACACAACATTTTGTGTTATTTAAAAGTCCACAGAAAACCTTTGCACATAATCAGTCTGCTGTTTAAGCTGAAGCAATGTCAACACTGTCTATTAAAAGTAACAAAAAACATCAAAAACTAGAGTCTCTATGACTCATTTGTGCCAATATGGAAGCCATCAGTGCTTACTCCTTTATTTTGCTTAAATGGTTTTAAAAATGTCTTGAAAATAACACAATCATTACTAGGCCAGCTAATCAGTAAATGATCCTTAGCTTTATGATGGTACTTTTACTCTGGACAAACAGCGTCACATTAATGTTTCTACATCAGGACCCGAGTGACATGGAAGCTGTCAGAGCCACTGGTCATGCCAGTGTCTCTGTCTCCATGACGCCGAAAGGGCACGGACTTCTGCAGGTGGCTGAACGCTGTGGGAGTTTCCAGATGTCTTTGCCCATGAATGGGGCCTTTGTGTGCTGCGGGATCAATGCTCCACCAGGTTTATCTGCATAGACAGATGTTATCAGCCCTGAACACACACACAGCTGCCGCTTTCCACACCGTATATGAAAGTTCAGTGCAGCACCTCATTGTCTCACTAGTTCTTCCCATTCTGCTGCTTAACAGATAAAATATATGTGTAATTCAGTATTTATGTGCTCATGCATCTAGAGCTGGAAATTCTGTTCACTCACTGCTAAATCCTGACTTCTTGTACCCCCAATATCGCCATTTTTAACAGTCTTCCTTCTCAGTTACTTATTCTAATGACACATTATGTAACTTTGTGTTATTTAAAGCTAATGCATTAAGGGCTCTGTGGCTATGATTGGAAGGTCAGTGGTTCGAGCCCCAGCGGAATGGTGCCCCTCTGATCACTATGGGGACTCGGGTTAGGGGACATACTTTGACTGACTGGAGCATGATCACACATTTGTTTCAATTTCATGAACTCACACCATAGTAAACAGATAATCTTTTATATATTTGTTTTGATCATGAACACATGATTTGTTAATTGGAGGCTGTAAATATGTCAGATTAATATATATCTTGTAAAGGTCACACATTGGAAAGTGTAGTTTAGAACAGTTGCAGGAGCATTGTGTAAAAACACAGTAAACAATGCTCTCCTTTTGTTTAGATCCCAGAAATCTGATCATGAAAGTCTTCAGTACATGCAGATGACTAAACAGTGTAGCAACATTCAGCTGAATAAATAAATTGGAAAAACCTCTTGTGGTTATTTATTTTCAACAGAGGCAACAAAAGCTGATTTATACTTCGTAGAACCTATGCCATTGCTAGCTGCATAGCTGTGTACCCTTCAAGGTAGCCTAATGCCTGTCGGTACATCAGGCTACAGCGTAGGCAATGGTGTAAGGTACGCGGCTACGCTGTAACGACGGTGTAGATTCTGCCCAGAAATATAATGCTGCGTCCCATTTACCTCAGAGGTTGGAAGTCGGAGCTGGAAATGATGTCACACCTGACCTTGACACTAACCCTAACCCCTAACCCTAACCTTCTTTAATAATATTGGCAACTGTGGTCACAGGAACATGAAGCTGCATGGAGATGGTCCTATAGCCTTTACCTTTAACATGGTTATCTATAATCTTCATTTTGAGCTCCTCAGACAGCTCTCTCCTTTGCTTTCTCTGGTCCATATTCAGTGTGGTGCACACAATGATACCAAACAACACAGTAGCTGAATGGCTGATAAAAAGCTTGAAGGCACCTGTGATACTACAGTAATTAAGGTTAAACACTTAGTTTGAAACATGACTATAATGCAAGGATAAATAGTCTCTTTAGGGGCACCAACAAATCTGTCCATACTATTTTAGAATACCTTTGTAAAATAACCAACAAATAATTTCTTTTCACAATTCTATTGGTTTTATCACATACTAAAGGCAGAACACACGCTGCTGATGTATGTAGGAAGAATACAAAGATGTAATCGCTAAAAAAGGCTATACTGTGGCCATAAATACAGCCAGGGAGTTGGCTTGGCAAAGAATTGCAGACAGACTAAATCCGTAAATTAGGTAAATGCTACAAGTGCCCAGTACGGTGGTACAGTGGTTTATGCTGTCACCTTACACCACGAAAGTTCCTGGTTCAATCCCCATAGCCAAAGGGGAACCTTCTGGGTTTAGTTCACGCATCGTTCTTACTGTATAATGTTATTCTGTATTATTTGATCTCCATAATATACTTTCAGTCGCATCCGTGTGAAATGTTCTGCACAAATAACCATATCTTGTCTTTGCTTTTTAAAGTAGATTGTGACTAAACAAAATATAAAAATATCTTCCTGTTCATATTATTTTAATTTTTCAATTTCAGTCCTTTGACCATTGTAATATTGGTACGCTTTTATTTTAATTATTTTGTAATTAAATGGATTGCTGAGATGTGATTTTTATAGGCTTTATTATATTTATTACATGATGTGAGTAGTGAGAGCACGGAATTTCGTCCTGCAGAACGATCCCACACGTCGGACATTCTTTGAGACAATGCTTAATTAAGCAAGACAGTTAACCTGGTCCAGAGCAGGCTTGTTCACTCGTGTATGTTACCATGGTAACTCAGCGGGGATTCATTTAAGACACGTTGTTGGAATGGAACTCCCACTCAAATGAGCCAGACTTGTCGAAATAAGTCAGACTTTCCCTTAATCCTGCTTCATGGAATACCGCCCAGGTCTATCTTGATTCTCTACGGAGACCAATGTTTTGGAGATAAAACCAGCAGTTGATGTGTGAATGGGAAGAACTGGAGGAGAACAAATCTAACTTACTCTTTGTTTGTTCCCGAACACCGTAGCAAGTAGGGTGGTTTGAGCAGCTGTCGGAGACTCCGAAGTTCAGGGAATTTTAATAACTGAGTTTCACCGAAAGAGTGCGTAATGAATTATAAAGAATTACAGTGGTAATCAAAACAAATGACATCATCCACCTTTCAATAGAAACTATTAATTGTTTATTGGCTCTGGTATATTAAAAGTAACAGAACAAGAGGCTTTAAGAGGAACATACAAAGTTAGGTTATACAAGTATTAGACGGTCATTAGTTTTCAGCATAAACTGAGTTTGGATGAATTCTTGTTACTTTCTCACATACTGTATCTGCCTATGGAAAGTGTGTTCTTTGAACACTTCCAGCACACTTACTGGGAATTATAGTCTGGGATTGATTGGAGGATATAAATATTCTGAACACCACGTTTCTCCAACACATTAAATACAGTTTTTGTCTGGTAAAAACTCTCCCTAGATTTCCATCTTTGTTTTGGTGAATTTAGCTAGGTGATTAATTCAAAACTCCATTAGACGTCATTTATGAACAGCCGGAGTTGCTTGCAGGATGGGATTTGGACGAGTATCGAATCATGGAACGAAACCCTGCACAGGGTGCATCTGAACTAATGACCCCTGAGATTCTTCCCTCATCCTTGTGACATTAACAGGTCACTGAATAGGCAAGCTGATCTTACACTGCATTTCACAGTGCTCTGGTATAGATTTTTGCTTGGAGACGCATTTTACTCATGAAGCCCAAGGAAAAACAGACATCATGATTGCTTTGAGCCCACATTCAAGGATCACCGTTCAGTGGCTTCATCCTGAAAACAATGTGACACTTCTATCAGAAGGATACAGAGTACAAAATTCCCATAATTACCCTGACAAGCACAGTTTTCCAAACAGTGAAGTCATTGGTCTCATCTGGATGATTTTTTTTTCCTTTTAAAAACTCTATTTTATATATACACCCTTCATGTGTGTATATATATATATTCGTTTAGGTCTTCCCGGCTGCGCCTTGACCACACGGAGCCAATGTGGGGTGGGTTGAAGGGGGGGTTGTGTTTTGTAGTTTTTGATGTTTGTTTTTCATTTATGTGTGTTTATGTTTTATGTTTGCAATATTGACTGAAAAATGTGGATCGTGCTGTGGAATGTTATTTCGAATGTCATTTTTCCAATAAACAGAGTTGAAAAAAAAAAAGAAAAAAAAAAACTCTCTTTTTAAATTCCTTTTAAACGGTTATTATTTCTTTAGATTATTTATTTGCCTTGTACCGACCCATATATGTTGACCTATTGTATTTGACATAACTACTTTGTCTGTGAGTTCTGAAGTTGTGTGTATGGTCAGCGTAAGCTGCAAATGAACTGCTCTTTTTGGGATTAATAAAGTTGTCTCATATTTTAAAGACCTAATTTCAATTAAAGGCAGTTTTTGAGGAACCACATTCGGTTTCATGATCAGTCGCAACGTAGGTTTCCCTAAAACTGGGTGACACTTGTAATCCCCATTCACCCGGGGGAGAAAGAGATGCAGTTTCATCTCAGCGGCCGTTACTGCAGTTCTTACAGCTGGTTTAACGTAGCATGCTTTGACGGCCTTGTATTCCTAAAGCCTAATTACACACAGGATCTCTTTTCTGTCAACGACCAGTTCCATATCCTGTTAAGGGCTACATCATGATGAAAAAAAATGCATCCCAGAACATCTAGATCTTTGGACTTGAGATAAACATGCAAATACAAATTAATCCACTGCACAGACAGTGCTAGACACCGTTAAAATACAGGGGGGGGGGACTTCCTCTCTGTGTTTTCTGGAGCGTAAAAAAGGTGAAAAAAACAGCATGATTCTGGCGTGTATAGGGGAGGGAGGAATCATTTCAAATGGGGTTGGGCTCCTGTTCCGCTGGTAGAGCAGCCAATGGCCACGGTGAGGTGAATGACAGGATAACGAGATTACATGGCCTCTGGAATGTCACGGGCACAGATCTGGCATTGCGATGAAGAAGCCATACATCTCGTTCGGCAGGACATTCTTCTGTGAAGAAGCAAGCCCGATACTTACATTCCCTCTACGCATAAATATACAAAGAAACAAATCAGAACTGTGCAGTAGATCACAGTTAGAATAGGTGGCTGTGTCTAAAAATCAAACCCAGGGCAGGTGGTTGTAACACAGCATCATTCAAATGTTGGGCATGCCCATACAATAGAGGTAATCATTAACCAAGCCATCGATTATCTGACCACATATCAGGGTTCTGCGGGGGGAACCCGGACCACATGGCAGAGGTACATCCTGCCATTAATTAAGTGAGCTGTGTAAATATTTTGAAGATTGGGAAAACCCATCTAGAGATGTCTGGGACAAAACACATTTAATCACATAATGGAGAACTCCCTGTAATTCTTGGAAAGATAATCCAAAATTGTTCTAGTTCAGCAAGCTCCAAGAAGACAGTGCACCCATTTTTTAAATTAAAAAGGTAACATTTTATTTGTGGGGAGAAAAATAATTAGGGTATGTTCACTATAGGGAAGCCAAAAAAACACAATTAAAAGTATAACACATTGTACTGCGGTTATTTTTTTTTCTCATGTCTCCAACTTGCAGGTAAAACTTTTGAGGTTTGTTAGCATGCTGGGAAACCACAGTTTAGTATGCTTTAATAGCATATTTCCTACTTTCCAACAGCCTATTGTATTACCCTAAGGCCCCAAATTATGGTTAGGAATCTGAGGTTAGGGTTAGGTTTAGAAAAACTGTGGAATTGTCAGATATCAACATGTGTTTTTTTGATAGGTATGGGCCCCCATAGGATGAGAAAACACAGTTTAGCATGCTTTAGTAGCATATTTTCAACTTTGCAACAGCTACTTGTATCACACTAAAGCCCAAAATTAGGGTTAGGGTTAGCAAACTGGGGGTAGGGTTTGGGTTAGAAAAAGTCTGGCATTTCCAGGTTTCAAAATGTGTTTTTATGACAGTTCTGAGACCCTTTAGGATAGGAAACTACAGTTTAGCATGTTTTAGTAGCATATGTCCTACTTTCCAACAGCCTGTTGTATCACCATAAGGCCCCAAAATAGGGTTAGGGTTAGCAGTCTGCGGCTAGGGTTAGGGTTAGAAAATCTATGGCATTTCCAGGCTTCAACATGTGTTTTTATTACTGTTTTATGCCCCCGTAGGATGAGAAACCACAGTTTAGCATGTTTTAGTAGCATATTTCCTACTTTCCCACAACCTGTTGTATCACCCTAAGGCCCCAAATTAGGGTTAGGGTTAGCAGTCTGCGGCTAGGGTTAAGGGTAGAAAATCTATTGCATTTTCAGGCTTCAACATGTGTTTTTATGACAGTTCTGTGCCCCCGTAGGATGAGAAACAACAGTTTAGCATGTTTTAGTACCATATTTATTAATTTGCAACAGCCTGTTTTATCACCCTAAGGCCCCAAATTAGGGTTAGGGTTAGCAAAATGAGGCTAGGGTTAGGGTTAGAAAAACTATGGCATTTCCAGGCTTCAACATGTGTTTTTATTACTGTTCTATGCTCCCGTAGGATGAGAAACCACAAATTAGCATGTTTTAGTAGCATATTTCCTACTTTCCAACGGCCTGTTGTATCACCCTAAGGCCCCAAATTAGGGTTAGGGTTAGCAAACTGAGGCTAGGGTTAGGGTTAGAAAATCTATTGCATTTTCAGGCTTCAACATGTGTTTTTATTACTGTTCTATGCTCCCGTAGGATGAGAAACCACAAATTAGCATGTTTTAGTAG
>JAODJU010000046.1:6119140-6129469 GCA_026776725.1 Gnathonemus echidnorhynchus
CTCCAATGCCCCTTTGTTTACATCCGGCGGAATCCGCGTTTTACCCTCACCCTTACCTGTGAAGATAAAGATCGTTACATCGACATTAAATACCTAGTTGTTCCATACAGGATCACAGGGGCCCACAGCTACAGGAACCAGGCAGGGAAAAACCCAGGACAAGGTGCCACTTGATCACAGGGCATGTTCACATTCACACCTACACACAATCCCATTCATCTTAGCAGGTAAAATAATAATATATAATGAAAGTGTGGGATGGTATAAAGTGTGTAAATTGGTGTTAGTCACTGGGAGTCTTAGTTCACGGACAGCCAGAGGGTCGAAACTCATCCTCAGTTTCTTGGTTTTGGTTTCCAGACAGGGCCATTGTTGGCGTGGGCAGGATCTTTAATCGTCTTCATCGCTTTGTCCTTCCTCTGCCTCCCATGGGTGACCTGCAGGTTCAGGAGCTCGTACCTGAGAGTGACACGCACATTCGCCGCAGAAATCTGCTACCACATACTTGCCTGCTGCATTCAGCAGTTTGGTCCTTCATGGAGGTGCTGAGAAGCTCTAAGGCAGCGGCCGCCTGGCTCCTCGGTACCAAGCGCTTCAGTAGGCTACTATGCAGAAGCTTGTTTTGGCTTCAAAATGGCAAGACTACCTGAACTGACTCAGACGACCGTCATGTAAATTCTCTGCTGGCCTGATTTCACAGATACAAAAATGTTAAGCGACTGATGGATTTCCAGAGATATTCCTGATTCAAGATATCCCTTATTCATCTAGAAATGGGAGTTCAGCAACAAACACAGAGCAAATAGGGCTGCAAAGATCTAGCGCTGCAAAGAGTCAATGTTACTTTTCGATGTTACATTAACAGATACACTTAGCAATACAAGTAGTTTGTATAAAAAAAGAAAGACCACAGGTGTACAAGAGCCTTTCGATCTGCTCTGGAAAATCCCAGTGAATTGCATATAATTGCTACGAAATTCATGTTATAATTAATGTCTGGCAGAATAAACTAGTTAAGTAATAACTAAGAAGTGATTTATAAAATGATTGCACTTTCGATGTAGTAAACATTGGAAGGTGTGCAAAATGTCTGGTAACTACAGACTGCAGAGAATTAACAGGGTCAGAAAAGCCTCTGAATCTGATTTATTTTAAATCTAACAGTGAGGTCTATTGTTTGCTGGATACCTTGAGAACTTTCTGTAACACAAACTCTCATCCAAGGCTGTAGGCAAGTGCTTCATTTCATATTGGTCGGCCTTAACTACTCAGTTACGCTTCGGCAGCGTGTCCTGGCGGATGCCCTCGCGGCTGCGTCAGGAAGCGGCGCCTCCTCTCACCTGCACCTCTAGCTCAGCTACAGTAGGCCCGTTTAATACCTCTACCTTACATACAGTTCATAACAATATGCCCGTTTAAATACAAAATATGAATAACAAAATATATTGAGCAGTTTGATTATCCTCCTCGTCTATTTCTGTTGTAAAAATAAAAACAGAGAAATAACGTGTAAAATTAAAAACGGTCTTAACCAAACGTCACGTTTATATTTATAATGTTACGTTTACGTTCCTTACGTAATACTTGGTATTCTAGTATTGTTTATTACTAGGGCAGATTTTGGTCCGATCACTTAATTGACTTAGCTCCTGATCTTTTCAACAGCAAGAAACTCATTTGATTTTGACTAATTGGCAGCAGGATATTAAAATAATCGTTCCTAGCTTTAATCTGATTTGGTTTTTTTTTTTTTAAATCCACCAATCGATCCTTCTTCTAAATGCTTATCCTAGTCATCTGGTGATCTGATTAACAGATCCAAAAAAGAACAAAATATAGTGAATCACAGTTTTAATACTTTTAATTGCTAATTATAGGCTTTCAAGTTTGACGGTCAGGTACTTATGTCATCCTCCGGGACTAGGAATGGAAACGCTGGTATGAAAAAAATAACCAACAGTAAAGAAAAAAAAAACTATCGTGAAACTAAAGAAATAGAAAATAAAACTCTAAAGCTCGTTACAAGCGGCTCATGACGTGTATAAGTAACGACATTAGAGGGCAGTATTGTATCGGATTAAGATGTTTCTTATGCACTTTGGAGAGCTATTATTTTGGGTAGCGAAAATGAGGGTAAGTGTGTATCCTAGATACAGATGCATTTACAAACCGTGAACTGATTCCTTCCATGGGGCCAGTGGAGCGGGGCTGGACTTTGTGTTTGCTGATTTCTCTGAACCAGAATCAGTTGTTGAGTTTTTGCTCAACATCGGTCACTAAGATGATCACCAGCTGTTATGGAGCATGTGGATATCTGGATAGTTTGTCTATATTCCTGCCACAATATACACTGTAGGATATTATCACTTTGGTGTTTTAACAAGTGTGGTGACCATCATTAGTGCTTTTAGGCTAATTAATCCCCCCCACACACACACACACACACACTTCAGATCAATGGGAACAATTGTAGAATTCAGGTAATATTTGTAATTATATAAAACCACCAGCTAACAAATTTTGATACTCAGGGTGCCTGTGTCAGTGAACAGCCCATCGAGTTTCAGCACAGAAGACCCCCCGCCCCCATTGCCAAAGATTGAACTTAATGTTCACATGATGTCGGCCCACAGCCAATGAGGCACAGAGCTCTTTTGTGTGAGACAGAAGGAGGCTGATCAGCAAACTGGCTTTCCTGTGCAAGAACCACAGATGCACTGCTGTGTCGCTCTCTCTTGTGTTTTTGAGTTTATCGTAGCTGCATGTCACAGGCACATAGTGACCAGCAATGTGTAGTTCCTTATTAAACGATCAGACTTAAATTCAGGTCATTACAATGAAGCAGCTCTGAACCATGAACTCTTGGGTACATTTACTAAATGAATGTAAATATTTAAATTAGTCACTTCGGTGTCGAAGCGCAGCCTTTCTGCCGTGCAAGTTTGAACATGTGTCTACATGTGTAGAACATTAACTAATAACAGGCTAAAGGTAAATGTTTTATAGTCACATCTAGTCTTAGCCAGTCTGCAGTGACCCACTGCTTGCTAAAGAAACACGCTGGCTTGTTCTTTCCTGGTTTTTCTGCCTTTTATGTATTTGCATATTTTATATTGAAAATGTCAGTTTCAGTGCATTCATTTTTTACATGTGCTCTGTGGTTTTACATCACCAGTCCATGTATTTCTTAGTAAATCCATATTTGTGTTACAAAGTACTTAGGCTTGCTCTGGTTGGTGATGATATCCAGACATGCAGCATTCAACTTCAGGAACTGAACGTAAAGTCCAAAACTTAGAGTCCAGTCTGGCCTGATTCACTGGAGCAAAACACGTGGTGGGATACTTTTAGGTGTTAACCAGACATGGGCACAACCTTGGAATAAGCTTACGAAAACCTCATTTTCTCAAATTTTCTGAGCATTTTGAGGTAAATTCCTCAGGGAACTAACTGTGCCTCTTAATGCCTTAAATTGAATATATCATCAATTTACTGAGAATATTCTTCCAGTGACACAAGGTAAGGTGCCCCAAGTAAGCCATTCCTAGAATGTTCTACTTTGGTTGTGACAGTTTTGTTGATGAGTAAAACTGTTGTTCTCTTCTTTAAAGACGGAATCTTGAACGCCAGGAGCCTTATCTTTGACACTCAGGATCAAAGGCTCTTTGCTGCAGGACCACCATGAGACAGAGTCGGACTTGAGTTCCAAGGATAGTGTGAAACATTGACGTCTGGGACTCCTCCACTCAGTTGAATACCAGTTTTTAAAGATATACAAGATCTCACCTGGCCTTAGAACAACAAAAAGTACTTAGAAGAGTTCGATCTAACTAATCTGTACAAGTATTCAGTATTCACAAGACTAGCACTTTACCGTAGTTTTTATGGTAGACCTAATAATAGGAATTTAGCTAATGATGGACACAAATTAGTAGCAACCTACAAAGTCCACAGCAGAACTTTGCCGCCACCTACAGCACAAGAGTGTTTGGCTTCAGCCACGAGTCCACACGACAAACAATTTTGTGGACGGCCTAGTGTCACGTGATGTGGCCATGCATTCCGTCACTTTTTGCAGATATCGTTTTTTTTGTTTTTTTTTTGGAGCAAGCAGAAAGGGTGTTAACGTGCATGCGCAAGCTGAACTTTATCTACAATAACATGTGCTGGAAATATAACCCACATCATACGTATTACGTTTGGAAAAACAACACCTATCTAGAGTTCTTAAATGTGGCTTAGATTATTTGTTCATTTACGTCTATTTTTCCTCCCAAGAAAAAAAATGAGGTAGTGGTGTTGTGGACGGATATAATATTGATATGATTATTAGAAAACATTAAAAATGAGAAGAAATCCTATTTCCTCGTATATTGCAATATAGTCGCTGACAAAAAAAAAAATACTGAACAGGACTGGATAAGCTTGTAAGGTAAAATGAGTGTATTCCTGGTACAGTGATTGCCTCTGACAACGTGCAAGCTGCGGACATACCCGTGCAAAGACGCTTCAAGTTCGCACCTGCAGCAAGCTGGACATGGAGCTGTGGAGGCAGGTCGGCTGCATTTTGTCCTCGTCTGACATCGAAAAGTAAACGAAACATTTGTGAACTCGGACTGTGGAAAGTTCTCCAGCGAGCCGAGCAGCGGCACAGATAAAGCGGCGCATACATGCCGATGTTTCACTGCCAAGCTGGACGACCACTGCGCACCAAGAGGAAATACAGAAACATTAACTAAACGCACACATACCTTTCTGATACTTTTTTAAGGAAGAACCCTGTCGCCGTGCTACTGGTCGTTTTTCACGGAGATGACTGCACCAGTTTATCTGGAAGGTTTCGAACTGAATTATACCAAGAAAACGGCTGAGTGACATTTCTCACTGGCAGTTTTGAAACCTAGAGGGATGTGGCGGAGCATGAAGTGATCTGTGCTGTGCAGGAGATCTGGCCGCAGGAGGAGCTCATCTGAGGGCATCGCTCGTGGTCGGCGGTGACAGACAGGTCTTCGACCCCCTACTGCGGCATCAGTTTCTACAACCGGCAGGATTTGAGAAATTAAATTTCTGCATCGATCTTCGTACACTGTATTCTTCATAAACAGCTTGTGGATGATGGAGGGATTGGGGAAGTCTCTGCAGGGCAAGTCTGCGGCGTTGGAGCGCATGGCTGAAGTCCTGGTCACCGGGGAGCAGCTGAGGTAGGACCGGTTTCCACAGCATACGTAAGGATGCGATCTGTAGTTCGTGAAAGGAGACAAATCATGCAGTCACATATGAGAGAATTTACTATGATAAGATCTCGAGTCACGATTAAAGTGGAGGTACAGGTGTGTCTAACATTAGTACAGGTGCCTCTTACGCTGGGCTTACTTTCAGGGGGTGGATCCCAAACCTTAACTTTAAGCAAAATATCTTCCAAATATAATTCTATTTACTGATTCTTGTAACAGCATATCTCACCTAAGTAAGTGCTAATGACGCAATCCATCAATGTCGACCAATAGTTGGAAATACATCTATAGATAATGATTCGATTTTGGTCCCTTTCGGTCTTGGTGGTTTTCAGCGGGACAACCAGATGGGCAGTTCGGCTGGTATTGGTTAGTGTGAACAGCCATAAAGTCTTAATCATTATATTGGTTGATGCTCATCTCTTATTTAGTTGAAATATAAAGATGAAGGTGATAAAGAATAAATCTAATAGAGCAGCAATAGATACCTGTAGGTCAGCTGAAAAATGTGTATAGTCCGAGCCGCCCATACTGTATTTAGTCATTTTTGTATTGTCATTGAACTTGAAATTCAACTGTGGAGACACTTTGAAATATTGGATCCTGGAGCGTCCAGTTGATATGAAAAAAATCCTGGAACTTCATCTTGAGAAATTACAGTTCTGTTCGACCATATTTTCAGAAATATATCTTTTGGTGATGCAATTTTTTAATTGTACGAAGACAGCACTTAAGCACAACAGTCATCCTGATACTTTTGCTGGGAGGTGCGGAAACCACTGTCATGGTGTTTGAAAACAGGCCGATTTAAGCAGAGTAAAACCTTGTAAGGAATCACCAGTGTTAATATGGCGATTTTGTAAATCATCCTTGTCTGGGGACAGCATCGTCCTCAATAGCCCTTAAGTAAATTTATGCATTTGCTAAAACAGGTAGAGAATCCTCTGAGTTGCTTGTGTTAGAGAAAACGATAGAAGGGTTGGATGAATAGCAGCACTGTGTCTGAAGACTGGCACCTCGATACTGGATGGGTTTCTTGGGAGCCCCACAGTGGATATGTGCCCCCGCCCCCCCAGTCTCCATGTACACACTGCTTGGTTGGGGTAATATTAATGAGGTCACTCTCAATGGGGGAGTAATGTACCACTGATAGAAAACAGAACAGCATTTACATGGGTTAATGTCTAACTGGTGATGGAGTGCAGCTGGACTTCTGGTGTCATTAAGCTGAATGGAGCTTCCAGAACCTCCAATATAAGAGGTACATGGTGGCTAAATCATAGTCATAAATTTTACCCAAAATCTGTTAACAATCCTGAAAGGGTTTTTGGAACCGCCTTTGGTTTCAAAAGCCAAATTTAGTCCACATTCACAACAAGCTATGCATTTTCAGCAAACTGCGTGCATGCGTTTATGGTCACATTCATGACAACATCCTGGATATGGAGTCCAGTTTTTTTGTATCACTGTTCACAGAAGACAGATGTTCTTCTGTGGAAGAAACAGCACAATGATTTATCAGCTTTTATGTAAAATGATGGGACTCCTGGTGTAAATATTGATGTGGGATGAGAATTACAGTATGGGTAAATCTACTGATTTGTTGAATCATCCATAATCATAACTGTTTATTCGTGTAAACTGTAAGTGGAACTTTATTCCTGGTTTAAATGTTCTTTGGTTTATAGATAGAGGTACAAAAGATTTCTGGTCTTCTTGCCTGTACTATAAATATTGAAGTTATTTACAGATTATGTGTTTATGGGTAGTTGGATCTGCGGCGATTTGACACTATGGTAACCTCACAATTTGAGTTTGCGTACGTTACTAGTGACGTAAGATTTCACACTTGTCTTGGTGAGATACTATGATCCCTAGTAAAACTTTTGAAGAAACTTTCTCGCTTTGGATGGTTGCCAGAAAGCTTGTCTCTGTTGACTTAATAACAGATTTGACAGCTTGACTCACATCTAAAGTAGGAGATGAGCCAAAATACCCAGGGCGAGGAGAAAAAATGAGCAGCCTTCCACAATATAAACAACAAAATCTAACTTAATACCACAATTTTTTAAACTTTTAGGGTTTATTTGGTCTGGTGATCCGCTGACTAGTTTTTGTACTCTGTAAAGTGTGTTCCTATTGGTTATTGATTGTGTGACTTTGTAAAGATCATATGTAAACTGACCTAAATAAAGTTACCAAATTAATAATGTAAACTCATCATGTTGTACTCAGCGGCAGTGTTTCCCACCACTCAAACGACACATTTGTGTGGGGCCCCCAGGGTTTTAGGCCCCCGTGTTGGCCACACAGTTACTGTACTAGGGGGAGCAGGGAGCCCCAAAGTGACTTAGGCCCCAAATACATTACTGCCATGTTATTTTCTTCTTTGTTTAGGCTGTGTTTACATGAAGGGAAGGTCATCAAAGACCGGAGACATCACCTCCGGACCTATCCCAACTGCTTCGTGGCCAAGGAGCTCATTGATTGGCTTATAGAACATAAGGAAGCCCCTGACAGAGTGACCGGTATTAGGATCATGCAGAAGCTTCTGGACCAGAGCATCATCCATCATGGTAGGTCTCCGATTGATATCAGGTTGGAACCTGTTTTCATAATGGTACCTTTCACTAAGTTAGGCTGCTTGTCACCCATATGCAGTGTGGTCTCACCTTCTCACAGTCCTCAATATTCCCTCCACATTGGCCTATTATTTTCTCCTGTACCTTTATAGATGTTTGGATGTTTAAACCCCTGTGCCTTTACTCCAGTTACAAAGTCTTATTCTTTGTTCCTCAGCTACATTCTGATCATAAGTTCCAGTTTCTAGTTCTTTGCGTATGACTTCCCTATTGTGTGTTTTATCTATGACTTTGCTTTAACCTTCATTGTTTTGTTGGACCCCAGTTGACCTTCGCCTGCCTACAGACTTTAAGTATTGGTTTTTTGATTCTGCACCGAAGACAATAAACTGCTGGTACTCAATCTGGTGGTAACCTTCTTTCATTGAATAGAACACACCAAGCTTTCACTTCTTGTACTTTCTCTGGACGTTCTTTCTTCAGGATGTACAGTTCCTCTAATTTCAGAAGCGTGCTTTTCATTTTACGGTGCCCTAACCTCTGCTTTGTGGTATAGTCCTGAACGCTGAGTCTGTCTTTCTTTTCGTTTCACAGTGTGCGATGAACACATGGAGTTCAAGGACGTGAAGCTTTTTTACCGTTTCAGGATAGATGACGGGACCTTCCCGATGGACAACGAAGCCAAGGTTTTTATGCGAGGACAGAGGATTTATGAGAAGTATGCGTCATGGGAATTCCACATCAAGGCCAGACGCCGGGAATATTATCACTGTTTCGTGGTGAATGATCAGCAGTAGCCAGTGCTAGCGCAGTGCTAACGAGTGGTGTTGTGCCAATCAATTTCATTAGGCACGTGACTACCCAATATTTCTTAAAAATGTAAAGTATAAATTAATTATTCAGTCAACCAATAACATGCCTACATTGACTATGAATAACCCAACATTATACTTGCAGTCAGGGTAATCTGACCAATGAGTGAACTTTCTCTGTTAGATCGCATCTCTGAATCCCCTCCCCCGTCCCTGGTCATTCCTCTCTTCTACCGATAACTCCACACATCATCTGCAAGTTCTCACATCTTAACATTCGCAACACATCTCAGTAGCAGTAAATATTTCAGTATGTGTATTTTTTATATATTGTGTGTGGTTTTGAAATGATGCCTATCCACAAATTTGGTTTGCACAACGCCTCTGCTGCTAGCTCGATATTAGCTCGGTGTCTACAGTGGTGTCAAGTCCTCGCTCACCATGGTTAAGCAGGCTAAGAGCTCAGTTCTACACTACTGGTTTGTAGTATTGAGGGAAGGTAGAACCCTGTAATAATGTAGTATTGAGGGAAGGTAGAACCCCGTGTAGATGCTTCAGGTTCCAAGACATGGGTGATCCCAGTCTGTAGATGCTGTATGAGATGCCAAAACTAAGGTGATTGCAATCATGGTGCTCCAGCCACACTTACCTGACGTATGTTATGTGCTAACAGACCCTGAAACTTTTGCAGTCTGTATTTTATGTTTAGCATCTTACTAGGTTAGCAGAGCACAGCGCAGCACCTCAAATAGCTCACTTTTTACACTGACACACTTCTACAACTGTATGCGTATCACTGATGCTAATCTTTCCCCAGGAAGAACCTAAACTTAACCTTCTCTGGACCACAAACCCACATCTTGCTACAGTTCCTGCTTCCCTGTTTTTTAATGACCCAAAATCGATCTAGTGATGATCTAGTGATGATCTAGTGAATGGGCAGTTTATGCTATATTTGTATTCAGCCTTCAAAAAAATTTCAAGACGCGTATAAAATGTTTGCTGTATTCCAAGTCGGCTTACACAGGGTTTGCTGTCACCAGCTTGGAGACGCTAGTGTTTGTGTTAGAAACCTTAAACATACATCAGCGATATTTTGGTAAATGAGATGACAGACTGTGGGCGGGGTTACAAATACGAAGGAGGCTCACGTCGGCTATAAAGGCCTGTAGTGTTGTGCTAACACCACAAAGTGGGTTATGGCTCTGAGCTGCACAGGGATGTGTTTAATTGCTGTGGGGAGGGTTGGACCCCCGGAGCCATGAGCGAATGTCCCATTTCCGGAGGTCTCCGCAGACGTCTGTCCTCCTAAATCGTGTCCTGCTAAAACACCCCGCCTCCCTGTTAAACGTGGCACTGGTGTCTGTGTCCCGTGTGTCCTGGGCCATGATGGCTGGGGGTCAGAGAGGACCTGTACATGCCCCCCCCCGAATTCTGGTGCATCTGGTGCTCTTTCCTCTCTCTGGCAGAGACTTGCATATGAATGTCAGGCCCCTTGTTCCAAAATTGGAAATACAGAACACACCCATATTAATATTATTATTATTATTATTATTATTATTGTTATTATTATACACTGTTGGAGCATACCATTTCTACAAACACATTTTCAGTCTCTTCTGTTTATTTTATTTAAGCCACGTTTTTCCACCCCAGCATTGCACCCTAATACTCCTCTACAGTCTGCACCTAATTGTGCCC
>JAODJU010000046.1:6129512-6139669 GCA_026776725.1 Gnathonemus echidnorhynchus
AAACACTTGATTCATTGCTGCCACCTGGTGATCAATGTGAGTAAATACAGGTCAGTTTAGAAGGTTGCCAAAGCACCGATACCAAGAATAATGAGAAATATGCCAAGAGGAGGGGCGGGACTACGACCGCACACTTGTGGCGTCCGAGTTCGTCGATTGGCTGCTGCAGGAGGGGGAGGTGGCCACCAGAGAGGAGGCGGAGCAGCTGGGTCAGAGGCTGCTGGAACACGGCATCCTGCAACACGGTGAGGCCGGTGTGGGGGGCGGAGAGGGGAGAGTCCTGGCTGGGCTGATCACGTCTCTCAGTCAGGTTAACAGTCAACAGGCATTAAAATTCACAGATTCATGGTGTAAAATTCACAAGATTCAGGGTCCAGCAGTCATGGTCTTTGTGAGGTGACAAAGATCGAAATCCCAAACGGAGGAGTCGTGTCTATAACTCAGGCGTAGGTTAGAATGCAGTCTGACATGACAGAAGCTGCACCAGAGAGCATTTCAGACGACCTGATGCCATAAAATTGCTGCACGTGAGGAAACTGCTTCTGATGATGATAAATGGAAGCTTATCTCCATCGATGTAGTCAGCTGAGCCCCTGCAGCTTCCACTTCCGTCAGTCTTTCTGAACTGGTCATTAATGCAGGTGCTGTCCGGAGATGGTGGCTCAGCGGTGGAACATTAGCTTCAGGACAGCAATGACATTGAGCGTCACAAATGACATGGCGGTTTGCCATTATCTAGGAAACACAGTCCATGTGAGAATGTGTGGGTGGATCACGTGACCTCTTGTGGGCGATAGTGCCCCTATCACAAAACACAACTCAGCTGATTTGCCAGGCGGTTTAGAGAAATAACACTGAAATTACAACATGAACCATTGATTAATCTTTAATAAATGAAGTGCTATTCTCTTTGCCACTTTCAAACCATCTTTTTGTTCCATTTTATTTTATTTGCAACATTGACATTGCAAAATTACATGTGCAAGTTTGCTTTCAATAATAAGCATGCACAAGCAGCATTAGTAATTCATGATGAATGCTCTAAGGATGACGGGTATGTAACGTTTTTGATTTTTTTTTTTTTCCCATCGATTTAATTGCGATTTTATGATTACTTTTGTAAATGCAGCAGTTAGTCAGTCCTGCTTCCACTGATGGTTCCAAGTTCTGAGACCAGCTTTTCCATGGTGACATGTTGGAGTCGTATTTTCTGATCCAGAGCCAGTTTTTTCCCAGTGTAAATGCACAAAACCGGTTCTGGAATGGGAAAAAGCCTGGCACCGGAACCGCATTGGTGGAAATGGGCTATTAGGGCATCTAATAGCATGAACAGGGTGTTTCGTCTGCATTGAGAGAGCGCGCATGGATGCTCGTCTGGTGGTGAATACCTGTACGCAGAGAAGAAAATGCACGTGCATATGAACTATTTACAAAGTGACACACATAGGCTGAGGATTACACCCCATCTGAAGGATCTATGCAGAAGATATCACACAGGAAACCCACTGAAGTCACATGCTCTGTTACTGTACTGTATCGAAATAAAACATCAGTCCAATTCGCAAGGACAGCACAGGCTCAACAAATAATTTTATTAATCCTGCAGATAATACCACTGGTAGATGGTGACATTAGAGTCCATTTTTATTGGCGTTTCCTCCTTCCCCAGTGACCAATCAGAGTCCCTTCGTAGATGGGCAGCTGCTGTTCCAGTTCAGGATGAACTTCCGCCGACGCCGGCGTCTCATGGAGCTCCTGACTGACCGCTGTCCCAGCATCCCGGAGAACCACGACAGCCCCTTCTGCCTGCGCAGACAGAACCCCAACGCCGGCAGCAACAGCTTCCAGTCAGGTGATGCCCCCTCCTCCTCTGCTTAGTAATATCATTATCAGCAGTACTGCTTGTCACCAAATTATTGACTATTTTGGTTTTAATATAGTAAGTGTCCAGGCTGCTCATGCAGATTCAAAGGTGTGACATATCTGAGTGCTGGAAGTGGGAGACACGGCTGCAGGTTGCTAACCCTACAGCTCACAGGCTGCTTATCACTTATCATATTACCAAACCACCTTAAATGGAATTCAGGTATTCAGCGAACCCCGTGCAGATACCCACTACCCTGTAAAGTAAAGCATATGAGCGGATATACAGTGCAGATGTTTGCTTAAAGGTTTTTTTTCCCATTATAACCGTAAAATTTGTTCCCTGCTTGCTTATCTTTCCCTGTTTACTTTTAGGTGTTTTGTTCTCACTGGCCAGGCTGATAAGGTGTGGATTTATTTATCAGCTGGACAGGCAAGGGCAGTGTGCGACTGGCCCACATAGTGACAGGCCAGCTCCCCACGTGGATCTATGATCATAGTCTTAATTTAATAAAAAGTATTTTACTCTGTTTGTTGGTTTGTCTGATCTGTAATAATGGTCCCTACGTTTGCTGGTGGCTATGCCCTTGGTTGTGTAGATGTTTTTGCAAATACTACTGTTGGTCTAAAATAACATGCAGAAGAAGACTGAGGCAGATTGTGGGATTTCTTTCTGAGCTTTATTTTAACATAGTTTTAGCATCCTGGGAACTATAGGTATATTTTTAATTCAGTCACAATTGGTAGTTGCATAGTAAGTAGCAATACAAAAATGTCACTTCTGGTTTTGATTTGGATGAAAGCTTCGTTTGCAAATCCTTTATCTGATTTATTGGTTGATTTATCGTACAATGTCCCTGCCTCATTTTCCCATCCCCCGTGTGCCAAGCGGCGGCGACAGCATTGTTCGCACTGAAGGATTGATGAGCCATTCGGTTGTTATCCTGTAGCCTTGGATATCTAGGCAACAAGTGAGCCAGTCCTTCCCGTCGTCGCCCCTCCTCGGCCTGCGGTGTTTGCTTTGGAGTTTAACATTTACGCCGTCGAGCCACCACCAGCTCAGCTATCGGTCACCTCGCCCGGTCCCGGCAGGCGGCCCGGCTCGACGCTGAGCGCTGGTCCAGGGAATCTGAGTGGTGAACTTCGACCAGCCTGTAAGAGCCTCTCCAAGCAGACAGAGGGGAGCATATGAAAAGCAGGCTGTTAAGCTGGTAGTGGCAAATATGTAAAGGTTCCTAAGAGGCCTTTTGTTTTGTTAATATTATGAAAAGATCAGGAAAATAGAGGAGTTCTGTGCTCTTTCAGGATCTTATCTCTGATTTGTCTAGGTTGGTCACTTCTGAAACTGTGCAATAAGACCAAATGTGAAACTTTCTATATTTCAAACTAAATGAGTTCATTATCTATCCCGTTGTGCTCTGAGCAGAATGAAAGTGTGTGACAAATAGGAAAACGATACCCAGAACAGGAAAGTTTTCATCAGTCCCAGGAAAGGTTTGTATAGTGACTCAGAGATCAGAGTGTGTTTGTCCCCCAGCTTTGGTAAAGACAGAATAAACACCTTGTACACTATGCATGGACCTGACTTAGGGATATACCATCAAAGATCACTCTACATCCATACACTATACTCAAGTACACCATGCTCAGATACAGCACCAATGAGAACTATACTCACGTACAATATGCTCAGCTACATCATCAATGAGCACTATACTCAGGTACAATATGCTCAGCTACATCATCAATGAGAACTATACTCACGTACAATATGCTCAGCTACATCATCAATGAGCACTATACTCAGGTACAATATGCTCAGCTACATCATCAATGAGCACTATACTCAGGAACAATATGCTTAGCTACATCATCAATGGGCACTATACTCAGGTACAATATACTCAGCTACATCATCAATGAGCACTATACTCAAGTACACAGGTGATTCTGTGTGGCCTGTATCTCCCAGTCAGTCCCAGTAAGGAGGTTAAGATGGTGTCAGCTGTACGACGGAGCAGCATGACCAGCGGCTGTAGCACGAACGGCTTCTACGGCAGCAGCCCTGTTCTGAGCAGCAGCCCGCCGGTGATGTGCAACCCCAAATCAGGTAGGGGGCGCTCTCCCTGCTGACCTGCTCATCTTCCCTGCCATTCTGTGTTCTGGGACGTCAGGTGGTAAGAGGAGGAGGTGAAAACAGGAGCCATCTGGCACATTGTGCCACACTGAAGGACACAGAGCCATAAGGGCTCTTCAGAAGCAGCTTAGACAGGTTCTTAGGAAAAGACACCTGTGCAACACCAGCGGTGTGAAGGGGGTGTTTGGGTTTAATGCTTCGGATGTGTTCACAGCACAATGGATAAAGCTTTGAGGTCTTATCTTCATGTTTTACAGCGTGTATGGAAAGTCACCCAGGGGACGCCATTATAGTGCCTCTAATATCGACTGCACTTCCTCACATTGCGTTCCCTGATAGGAGGTGTATTAGTCAGGAGTATTTAAGAACGAATTCTGCATTCGTGTATTATAGTGGCTAAAAAAAATCTAACCTTTAAATCTTCTTTTATGTACCACTGCATGTAGTCATATGTCACCGTGTCAGATTAGGTTACATACTTCATGTGTATCACCTGCTCCTCAGTCCTTAAGAAGAAGGTGACCCCAGAAGAGCTGCTGTCTCCTGGAGGTCCATACGTCAAGAAGACCTTCACTGTGAGTTCCTCAGCAAGAGTGAACTCCATGCCGAATTTCACTTGGTCTCGTCCGACTAAGTCGGCTCCCCCTATAGGATTGACCCGATCTGCTTCACATGTTTAGTTAGAGTTTTACTAAGCATCGTGAGATCAGGGGTGAAGTACAGAAGCCTGACCAAATGCTGACCTTTCCCCTCCAGATTGTGGGTGACGCGGTGGGCTGGGGCTTCGTGGTCAGGGGCTGTAAGCCCTGTCACATCCAGGCCGTGGACCCCGGGGGACCTGCTGCCGCAGCTGGTATGAAGGTGAGCTGCAAGGCATCATGGGTAGACTGATGCACGATTGGCTGCCCATGAGCGGAAATGTTCATTCCAGAACAGGAACCAATACAGAACCACTCTTGCATCTGCCTTGTCTGAATAAATATGCAGCCCTCCTTGGTTTCATTTCTGCCTTTCTGTCACAGCTCCTGTGCTGCTTGGTTTGTATGTAGTAGGTCTTGGTTTATATGTAGTAGGTCTTGGTTTGTACGTCCCTGTTTGCCCTGTGTTGTATTTCATTGTTCTGTTTCTGACTGGGTGAAATACGGTGGTTGGTAAACAGAAGAGCAGCTACGCAGGTGGATGTTAAACCTTTGCCATAACCTGATCCATAACCCTAATCCTAGCCATAACCCTAATTGTGTCTAACCATGACCGTAACCATAACCCTGACCAAAACTCAAACCATAACCATAACTGTAGCATTTCCTTTGTGCTTTCTTTAATAAGGTGGCCAGTAGATGAGCTCTGCTCCCCTCCAGTTGGCCCCCTCTCAGCCCCCCCCCCCCCCCCCAACCCTGCTGAATCCCGCTGTCCCGGCTCCACACCCGAGCAGTACCGTATATTCAGGGCTCAGGGTTGAACTGCTCTTCGCTGATTAACTTCTTGCACATCACTTGTCTTTTCCACAAGCCATGCTGCACCACCCATTGATAACAATTCACAATCAGGCCTGAAAATATGTTTCTGCTGTCTGTGAGTTTTGGAGGCCAAGTATGGATTTGATTTTGAAGACAAATTTCTATTCATCCGTCCTGTAACTCGGCAACACTCATGGATTTTTCCGAGAACCCACACTGACCCTCACTCGGCCCTCGACGTTGCAGTTCTCTGAAGGCATTCCCTCCTCTGTTCTGCCCGCTGGATTTTTGTGTCCTCTCTACAGTGTGTTCACCATTCACCATTGTTATGTCAGCAGTGTGCTACTGTCTGAAAGTATGCATGGTATTCTTTGTAGAACAAACAAACAGGAAAAAAGTGAATGTGGTATATTAAGTGAGGAATGTGGCGTTTAATGGTCCTGCAGTCCTCCCTAAAAACACAATTTTCTTTGGTTTTTCCTTCGCAGAGTCACCTTAACATATGATACTGAAATTCCCTGTCATTCATATCTTCTGTCTCATCCTTGCTCAGGTCTGCCAGTTTGTCATTTCTGTCAACGGACTCAATGTTCTGGCTCTGGACTACAGGACTGTTAGCAAACTCATCCTGACCGGCCCCCGGACCGTGGTCATGGAGGTCATGGAGGAGAAGGAGGATGACCAGTGAGGCCAGGATACACGCTCGGCCCCTGCAGGCAGCCAGCGGAGACCCCACAATGCGTGGCTCCCTCTGGGGTCCATGTCGGTCTGCTATTGCACTGCCTGTTTTCTTTTTGCATCAGTCACTTTATATGACAGAAGCTCCACACCCAGTGGCAGTGTTTGCCACCACTCAGACCACGCATTTCTGACAAATGTGACAAGCCGGCAGGCAACTCAATGTTAAATAAACGCGTTCCTTATATAGGAGGTGCTGAAGCAGCATAATCTGCTAACCAGCTAGCTAACTACAGTCTTCTGACTCTACGTGCAAGCAATTTATTTTGTTTGGGAAGCATCGGGGGGGGGGACCCCAAAGTGACCTTTTTGAGTGAGGCCCACAAACAGCCCACCCGCCTGTGTCCCCACCAGATGGACAAGGGAGTGTTGTGTATCTTTGAATGAGGGATATGATATCATTCGAACACAGGCCAACACGCAGTCAGATAACCGGGCTTTTAGGCATAACTCACAATGAGTATTATTGGTTTTCCAAAGAGATGCTTTTCTTGGAGTGATTTGACCCAGAACACATGCTTGTCTCCCCTTGCTGAAAGAATCAGAAAGTCCATACATCCTTTGTCCTGCCTTCTCTGCAGTCTAAAAAAAATTGTCTGGGAAATCAGTCCCACATACTAAAACATGAAGGCTAATCGTTGACCATTTCTGCAGGAAAATGCTAATGACAACAGCCGGGTTCAGCAACACCCCCGGCCCCTTCAGCTGCTGTCAGGCTCCCCGCTGGAACGTCACGGCCGCGTCCCTTTAGGACAGCCCCCCTACACTGCTGCCTGCCGTCTGTGTGGTTTGCTGATATGGGAAATGTAGGCAGTTTAACTTAGGGCATTACACTTGCTTGCAGATCTGTTAGAGCACCTTCTGAGAGCCGTGGGGGAAGATGCTGTCTTTGCCGACATGGAAGCAAAAACTGAAAGCTGGTGGCAGCTTGCTATCAAGGAGACTAAGTGGAAAAACATCTTTATTACTTATAACTTAATAGCTGATAGATAGATAGATAGATAGATAGATAGATAGATAGATAGATAGATAGATGGAAAGGTGTAAAAAGTCATGACATAGTTATGCACAGTAGTGCCTGACAGCAGCAGGTAGGGAAGATTCTAGAAGCCTTAGCGCATTGAGGTGGGATGAACCGACAGCTAGAGGGCGCCCTTTGGAAGGGATGGGCAGAGTAATAATATTTATTAAAGCTTTAATTGTAACAGTCTGACAAGCGATAAGGAAACATTTTTAAAAATGTGTTGCATCTAATCCTGCCGGTGTATTGGAGTTCCCCTGTTGGTGATTTTTAATGACGTTTTTAATACTGATTAGATAATGCCGTGTCACATGACCTCATTCAGCAAAACACCGTCTGTCGCTTTGTTACTGTGACTGAAAGGTTTTGGGGGTTTTTTTATATCCATTGATATGTTGAGTTATGAATCAACTTCTGGATGTAAATTGATTACAACTAATTACAAGTGCCATTGAAAGACTTAATAATAATGAAACCTAAGCACATTGACCTAGTTTTATAGTGTTAACATATTTTAATTAATAGGTGTCATTTTGTACATAAACCTGGTGAATTTATACTGACAGCTATTCCCAGTCTTAAAATACTCACTTTCATTAAAATTTCTAAGCTGGAAATTGTTTCTCTTGCCTTTAATGATTCATGTTTCACTAAAGGTTAACTAATTTTTCTGTTCATTTCAGGCAATGGTGCATATTTTATTATAATGGATAAACTATTCACCGTCGACAATGCCTATTTTAATGGGAAACTAGTAATCAATATCATTTATCAGCATTTCTGATACATTTTGCATGAATAAGTGACATGATAACATCACCACTGTGTTATTAGGAGGAACAACTATAATATGCCACCCCTGTATGACAAAGCAGGGGTGTCTGCCTCTGTCTGCCATGTCTCATATCTGTTCTGCCTTACTGACTATGAGCAGGTTTGGGGTTTATGCACAATCACCCTGGAGGGGAAGAGACAAGATGCCAGTCTGTCACAGGGCAAGAAGCAGAAGACACCCTAGGCCCGATACCAGTCCATCTCACGGCACGCGCTCGCTCACGCAATTCACACATAATTTCAATTGGTAAGGGAACGACCCTTCTCCGTTTAATAAAAAAAAAATCATGCTAATGTTAGAGTTGTAATACACGGTCATAAACATCTTCGGTTTATGTTGTAATGCATTTATACCTTATATCAGCATGTGTGTTGCATAGTGTACCGCGTCAGAGTGGTAAAAAGTTATCGTCTGTATTCTGTGCGTTGAGGTGGACAGACCCACCAGCAGGTGGCAGTGTTTTATAATGTTTGCTTCGCGATTATTTAAGCTATATTTTTTAATAATGGTGACTCATTTTATTTTAGTCGATTCATTCCATATAATATAGGCTTACCATTATTCACTGTGATCACAATACCATAAAAATAAACTTATGAGTTAACTGCTATGTATATGTGTATCGTCTGGACGATTCAAACACTCCTATTATTTTTGTGAGTTTTATTGTAATGCACCAGTACAAACTTAACCGCGATATGCTATCGTTACACTATATACAAACAGACATTGTCTGTTGAAAATTCAACATTGCTCATTAATAAACAACAGGGTTGCCTACTTTGGTCAGCTGGCTGGCGTGAGATTTTCAGTTTGAGACAAGTCGGCACACGTATTTACATGTAGGCATATGTAAGAGTTTTATTGCCTTGTAAATAGCCTGTAGGGATTGCAAACTGCCCCTACGCTTTTGATTCAGCTAATTTTAGGTTTATTATGGAGTAATACAGATCTGCCGTAAGATTTCTTGCGTGAGCGTGAATTTCTGAAAGCGTGTGTCACCCCAGTTGACATCGCTCATAGCTTACTGCAGTTCCTGGCTGCTCTAATTAGATTTGCTAGACGCAACAAAACTTCCCATGAGAGAAGGTTTGATGTTTAATGTCTTTCTGAGAGGCTGCATTCTCACCGTCCTGCCTGCTTGTATGAACTTGCTTCCCCTGGATCCCGAGAGGAAAGCTGTCCTCCGCCCGTGGGATTCTGTCACCTGTAAATCCAAGAGTTTCCCACTCCTGTGAGTAGGCCTATTTGGTAAAATGTTCATCAACATGCTTTCCTGACTCTCCGTGTTTGTAAGTCCGAGACTTTCCCGTCAACCACAATATTCATTGTTTCTAAATACTGATTATACAACCCGTCCTTATAAACCTGAAACCCATCTTCCCACATAACTGTATTGCTTCATGTATAAACCTACATTATTGGTTATTATGATCAGGTATCTGAGACTAGCCAGGGGCAGACTGGCAACAAAAAGTAGCCGCGGGAATTTCCTGTCAAGCGACCCCCTTGATGTATTCCGTCGCCGAACTGGGGGGGCTGTCCCCCTTGGTATATTCTGCCAAACACTGTATAATGGGGAAGAAAGACCGACCCACCGAGATGGCCTGCCCGCGCCTGCGTCTATTTTAACATTTTCAGGAGGTTTTCACTGCTTATAACACCAAAGTCGATCCAAACTGCAAGGGGATTTAATTTCACCTAGGTTTCAGAAGCTCCATTTAAAAAAGACATGCAGCTGCGACGGGTAATCTAATACTTACTAGCTGGTAACGGGACATTTAACAATAACAGAATTTCCTTTTGCCAAACATAAACACCTAAACAATCACGATGACTCTGAGCTGTGATTTCCTCACGTCCTTTCCAGACGTAGTTTATCACTGTTTTACGGATTGTAATGTTACTGTCATGAACTAAAAACACGGCATTTTTCTCCTGAGATGGTGTGCAACTGGCCGGGGATATACGGAGATAAGACCCTCATCCCCAACCTGCTCGGGTTTAGATCGAAGCTCCAATCAACCATTTACACGCCCTGAGACGGAGCTGTTTTATCATCTATTAGACTGACATTACGCATATACACAGTTCATTGATGACTAG
>JAODJU010000046.1:6145702-6161887 GCA_026776725.1 Gnathonemus echidnorhynchus
GCGGCAGCCGGCAGGCCAGAACGACCGTCAGGCCACCGGGAAATGTCCCGGTGCTCCCGATGGCCAGTCCGCCCCTGTATACAGGCGTCTCCTCCTGGCTCAAAAACCACATTTGTTGACTGTGTTTGTCTTGTGATTCTGTTTTATTTGAGGAACCAGCAGGTTCTTATGGAGTGAATTTTACCCTTTTTAACCAAAATGGATCATAGTACCATGTGGAATCGCACAAACTGTCTTTCTGACTATCTGTGGGTGTGGGCTCTCTGCATCCTCAAAAATGCCTAACATAACCATCGCCTTGCAGTTATGCTTTGGCCAGCAGGTGGCGTAGCGGTTAAGAACGTGGACCTGCCGGCTGCTTACCCTGATATTTAATATGAAATTCTCCTGTTTAATAAGTGGGTGAAACTGCCAGGTTGTCTTGGAAAAAGAATGGCAAACGGCTAACAAGCGAAATAAGTTTGGAGCTAAATGAGTGTCTCCCATTTCCTCTGCAGTGGTAATTTCCATTTATTTATTTATTTTGAGGATGCTTTAATCCAAAGTGATGTACAATTGAGAGAGCAGGGCCAGCCAGTCCATGAAGCAACCTTCCACTTACAGACACAGTTACAGAGTCCTAACCCACTGATCCACACAGTACCCCTCAATGGTAATGGCTGCTCCAGCCCAATCTGCCATCACCAGCTTAAGGCAGCAAGTAGCATTGGCCAGTAATCAGGGTACAGTGTGGTAGGTGGAGTTTTTCAGGGGTAAATACAGGTGTCTGCTCTCTGGCACCCCCTGGCTGCTGGATGTATAATGTACCAAACGATCAGCAGAAAAACCACACGACCATCCTGCATCTCATGACATCCCTTTCTGACCCCAATCACAGATGGCAGAGTAACAGAGTCACAGCTGCCCAAGGCAGAGAACAAAGTTGTCATAGACAATTTCAGTGCCAGGTTGGAGTACAGGATCAAGGTGTTCGCCATAAGCGGAAACAAGTGGAGTAAACCACTGCAAGGTACATTCACAGGTATGGAAACAAACCTTCAGAACATCAGTACCCCAGTCACTGCTGGGCGACCTTGAAGTAGTAGTGTCTATAGTAGTATCATAAAGCACCTGCAAGTAGAGTATTGTGCTCAGTATTAAAGTATAGTATGTCTGTGCATGTTGGAGCGTTGTGAGTAAGTCCTACCCTCGAGGGCATGGACAGATGGCTTCCTGGCAGATGTATAATAATGGCCAGAAGCACATTCATTACAATCCTGAAGTATGGACCAACGTTGAATATAAAACCAAATTAATATAAGAAAAGTACATAGCTTTTCTCTAGCACAAAGTTCATTGGTGCAGGTTGAAGAGATTTAATTCTTATTAACCTACAGCAGTGTTTCTCAGTCTGGTCCTTGGGGAGCCCCCAGATAGTCCACCTATGGGGAAGCTGGGATGGAGCAAAAATGTGGACTGTCTGGCAGGGAGATGGGAGGGAGCAAAAATGTGGACCGGCTTGGGGTCCCCGAGGACCGGATTGAAAGAGACTGCCATACAGGAAGAAAAGATCCCATTGGTGTCAGTGGAGGGTTTAATTTAATCTAGCTGGTCCTTTTTCCTGGTCAAACTGTGCATTCTGTTGGACCCCTATATGTAAATCCCATAAACTCTAAAATGACCTGTTTTAGAGAAACAACAACATGGACTCAATACTAGAACATTATCCATTTATCTGGTAATATACTGTACAGGTTAATGGTCCAAGCAGAGCTGAGGTTAATCTGTGTCGACCTGTGCAGGTATGTCTTAAATACGGTCGAAACACATGTCAAATAGTTTCATGTCTATTTAATGTGATGCATTAGCATGCCTTTGCATTAACACCTTGGTGTTTTGTTGGCTGAGTGCCTGTTATGTTCTTGGTACATTATAGCACAAGATGTGCGTCCAGATGATGGTGTTGAGCCCCAGGGACTAACGGTGGCCAGTGTGGTTGAGGAAACCAACAGGATCACAGAAGGTATGGAGGCGAGACCCAGGCTTTTGCCATCCACTGGGAGCTGATGACTGACTGTGTCAGCTTCTCATATTCACCAGTATACACCAGGCTGGGCTGACCTGACTTCATACGTCTCCCATCTGCTTCTCCGGTACGGGGTCGTGGAGTATTCTGCTTCAACCACAGCAGAAGGGGGTCTCCACCCTTCGACAGTGTAGTCACTGCTTGTGGCCAGCAGGGGTCTCCAATCCCCGAGGGGGCCCACCTAAACGTGTGGTTTAAGTGGTGGTAAACACCACTGCTGAACCTCAGGGGAGACTGGTTGGCTCAGATGTGCGTGTCAGAATGAACACACGGCAAGTTCCTGCCCATCCGCCGACGTGAGCAACGTGAGTGAGATGTTACTGACGGTGCCATGCTGGAGAAGGGGCCTGCAGTCATGAGTGTTCGTGTCTGAGAGGGTAGAGACAGGCCCCTTCAAATGGCTGCCCGGAGGCGACTGAACAACTCAGAAAGATTAGCACATGCGAGGTAAGAACTTAAGATTTCTTGCATTTGCATGACTGTACCAAAGGCGAGCTGAATAGAAAGCATACAGTGAGGCTTTTATGATCTATTATGTACAGACAATACTACATTTGTTACTGTGTGCTTTGGCTGTTTTGTCTGTTGAGGGTCGAGATGCAAAAATGTGGCTGATGAAAAAACAGAATCTTGTTGATTAAAATAAGTGGAAGCATTTGCTGAGATGTAACTGGGAATTTGCATACACTTTGTTGTCATGGAAAGGTGAAAGCAAACCTTATTCACAACGTACCTGGCACAAAGCCATTTTAAAACATCTTCTGACTTACTTTGTCTGGACCTGCAGTAAAAAAAAAAAAAAAAATGATAGCAGAGGTCAGAGTTCACACCTGTCTATAGCATTGCATTCCAAAATACACACACACACATTCATTGGCAGAGAGAGGCTGTTAATGAACATGCACCATCTGTCATTGTTCAAAATGCAGAATAGTGGGGGGATGTGGGCGGGGCTTGTCACTAACCCAGTCTAGCACAGCGATTATGGGCCTATCTTGTAGCCAGGCATTTCCATAAAGTGATTCACCAATAGGAGGGCAGGAAATGGCCAACTGTATCCGCAGAAGAATTATGAGTCATATTTCATATTTCTTCTGCTGGTATTCACTTCTGTTCAACATTGTTTATTTTAATTTAGGGCCGTTTCGACCACTGCTGGTCTGAAGAGCTTAAAGATTACAGGGTCACAGATGAACACGCCAGCCATTAATTTTATAGAGTATCTTTAAGTGGGGAAGTGGGAACAAAGGAGGAGAGGAAAGAACGTCCTGTGGTAGATAAATGAAAGAAAAACCTCCGGGAGGGGGTCCAAGGTCAAGAGGCTGCCCCTCCCTCTGTGGACATGCTCTATTGTGGGAATCAGAAGCAGGTGTGCACGCATTGTGAAAATCTGGAGTCTAATGGTAGCCTTTTCTTCTGGCCTTTGTCCTGTTCAGCCCATGTACCAGTGAGGTACCTCAGGGAAGCAAGGGGGCGCTGTTGGTACTGTGGACTGTCTGGGGGTCCCTGAGGACCAGGACGAGAAACACTGCTATGGAGATGCAGAGCAGCAGTACTTCAGCGGTCTGGTTAAAACAAGCCACAGTAAAATAGAGTAAATTTGACAGGGATTTCAGTGCTGAGACCTGAGTCACATGGCTTTATGTTGGTTGGCAGGCTATTTCATAAACTAGGAGCTCTTTCGTTGAATCACCAATGTTGTATCCAAGGAATTGCAAGAATGAGTGAGAGTGTGTCTCGAGAGCATGTTCTGAGAATGTATACAACCATCAGTTCGGATTGCTTCAGTCTCTTGTGCAACAGAAGACAATCCATAGTGAGAAGTGGCGCTGAGGTGTTGTTGGGTTTCCAACATCAGAGGGTAGCTGCACATCAGTTACAGCTCTGCTTAGAACCACTGCAGGGTCAAGGGGGAATAGAAAAGACAGAAGGGTGAGAGCGAAAGGCCCTGTTTAAAATATCCTTTGATGGGTTTTACATTTCAGTTCATCAGTATGAGCAACCAGTGTACAGGGTTTATTGATCGAAAAGTAAGAGATCAATCTTCAGGGTCAAAGATCCTGTCCTCTGGATGGCATTTTACCGAAGTTTACTGAAGTTACAAATGTTAAGAAGTTGTAGATTCCTGAAGATGAAGTCGTCATTAACAAAGATCTACATCAACAGCCATGCTGTTGAAAACGGAGAACCTGCTTCTAATGATTGGTGTCTGGTTCCCAAGGGGTTTAATCTTCATCCCTTAGAGCTATCTATCTGTGTTCTGCAGACACCCAAAAAATTATATAGGCGTCTTTCCCCTATTTGCCAATAATGCATGAGTTGATTCGCATTTTGGAAATTCGTGTAATGACAGAACTTTGTATATGTTGAAATTCCACATGGTGATAGCTTAGCTAACTGCCAGCTGAATGCCCAAGGTCAGTCGATCCGTCATCCCGTTCAGTTTTCATCTCCTCTGGCTCCTTTGGCAGAAAGGAACGTACAATAAATCATTTTTCATAAATAAGGTTCTGCTTGAACGTCATAAACTGAATTGTAGAATGACATATGCCATGCCTGGAAAGCCTGAAGGGTAGAGATCTGACTTGCAGTAACGACTGAGGCCTGCAGCCCGTTGGGTTAGCAGGCGCTAAATCATCCATGTTCCGCAATGTCGACACGCTGGGACTGCAGTCCTTTCGGTTTCCTGCTGTGTCCCGGCCTGATCGGCTAGTTTTTGATGAAAGTAGTCAGTGTCGCAGGGAGGAAACTCAGTAGCAACAGTTTAACGCGTAACAGTGTTGATGTAAGAAGTATCTTGTGCCAATTGCTTTGGTCCATTTGCTCGAGTGTGAGGCTTGACACAATTTCTGGGTCTCTGGTTCTTCACTGTTTGTGAAAGCAACCGTTTTATTGTGAGAGTCATGAGTTACTGCTGGCACTGGCCAGGGCATGAGTACCACTGAGGCCTGGTTAGTTTTGTTGTTTAACCTGTGCGACCCCAATAAAAGCTTGTTTGAAACAAAGCTGACAAAGAGAGCTGGCTCATTTCAGTTCATGTGAAAATGACGTATCTCCCTCTCAAATTCCTTTCACTTTCTAATTCCTCTCGATTCCATCCCTGCACCTGGCAAGAGGAGCACCTGCGTCAGTTTGTAATGTGAGCTAAATAAATGCTCACTTGTTTACTGTAAAGGATCTGATCTGATCCTTTTTTATTTGTAAATGTTAAGTACTATAATTCTTCTGCGGACGTGTTATTATTCTTAATGTGTTTTGGGTTCTGACTTTTTGGCGAGGATTTTCAGGCTGTGCGCCCTCCTGAGAATCAGGCCTACAGAGAGCCCCCTCCCGCCCACTCTGAGACCTGGGAGGGCCGTGACGCGTAACCCCAGGCTGTCTTCCTCCTGCCGGCTGCAAATCGCTGGCTTCCTGACAGCTTCCTGCCTGCACTTGCAGAATACCACTGAAACGTCTTGCCAGCTCCTCCTCGAAGGGCCGCGCAAACATGGCCGATAATCAAGACCCCACCCCGAATCCCCCTGCCTGATGTGACTTCCAGAGGGTGTCCAGGTGGACCTGGTGCCGGGCAAGTGCTTCTGCTCAACCTTGGGCCTACATTAGTGGTTCATTGCCAGAATGTGGACAAAGAATGCTGCCAATATATACCAGGCTGGGCTCTTAACATAAGGCTATGCATTTAAATTTTTCCAGATGTTGGGTGCGTGATTAAGCTGTTTATTGTATGTGTTTATGTAATTTTAGGGAAGAAGTCAGAAAATCAGTATACCTGTGTACCTGGTTGCTGGTTTTCGACTGGTGAATGACTGTTCTTAGTAGTTGCGCATAGTCGCTGGCTTGGTATGTGGTGAACCTGAGGTCAGTAACTTTATCTCCAGCTTCTACAGAGTGCAAGTATGCGAGATGACCTGTTCAGTTCACTTCCTTTGCTGTTGACAGGTGTTGACAAGCTGTGGATTGATCTAGTGTTCTCTGTCTATCGCAGCATCTCTGAGATGTGTAGGTTGGAAGATGCTGATGTTTCCACTAGAGAGGCATCAGTAGGGATTGGTGTGTGACTGCTATTAACTAATACTGTGTCTCCTGAATTCCTGTTCAGGGTGAGGTTATTGTTATGGAAATATTGCACCACCCTCCCCCCCACCAATCAGGTGTCATGAACTGTCGTGGTTCAGCCAATGAGGAGAGTGGAGACCACATAGTATGGCCAATGAGATTTTATCTGTATAGCCTCAAGCAACGGGTATCAGTGGTATCATACTACTCTGATTGTTGTTGTTCAAGCTAATGCAAACACAGGGTTAGGGGTCAGCAGGAGTTAACTGGAATCACATGATGGAGAGACACCCATGGTTGGCTGAAAGATATGACAGGACAGTTTTTGAAGTAGTGCAGAATTGCAGAGGCTGAATGAGCTAGCTGGAGATATCTTAACAAGGTTATGTGGAGCATTTGTGTACATTTCAGAGATGGACTCCAGGATTATAGCGTAAGACGTCACACTTGGCTGATAAGTAACTGGGTGATGTAAACAAATCCTTCTCAAAGTGTTGACTTACAGCAGAAACTCTTGCTAGCTGGTCAGTTTGATGCAGTCCTTGAAGCGGGATAAGTGTAGGTCTGTAAGGTGGTGGGAATGTTTTTTCCTGTTTTTCCAGTTCGATGGCTATAAGAGAAGGGCAGTAAATTTCCCCAGGCTGGGCTGCCCGTGTGTGAACTCAGAGGAGGTTTTTGTGATGCTTCAAAGGGGCAGGCCGATTTACACGCACCCTTTTCACCCCGCTCACAATGGCTGCCTTTTCTCTGCGGCTGTGTCTTCCAGACCCGCTCTCTTAATCTGTGTCGTGTTGCCTGAGGAGCTTTTCTGAGAATGCAGTGCCATCCTGCCTAAAAACAAACTGTCAAAACAGCATTAAAAAGCCAACACCAAGTCCCTGGTACTCAGACGCGATGGCAGAAGTGTTTCTGAAACTGCTCCCCCAAATTTGATTTTGTTTCTGGATCCGTCTCTTAAGTAAGATGGTGATGTGAAAAGGGCGTGAGTGGCAGGATGAGAGACTGACATGAAGCGTGGGGGTGGGGTGGGGGGGGTGTTGGGCTCAAGCTTTAGGTTCCCACGCCATCTTGCAGCTTCTTCACTTGACAGCTCTGCTTTTGAGGGCAGGCCAAGGGCAGTCGTGGCTTCCCAACACTGTTATTTTCTGATTAGCGTCGTACGATTATTTGAAATATTTGTTCTTAATATTGCGCTGCCTATAAAACAAATAAGGAGATGAAATTTACCCAAAATAAACTATAGCCAAACAGAACTTGTTATTATCTACTAATAGTGTGCATGTCAAATAAAGGTGCCGATTTTGCCGCAAGTTGTGTTGACAGGCACATGTCAGTGCTGCCAAACACGATGTTGTCTGTACGTCGTCTGAATGCCCATTGTTCAGCACTGCACGGGCACATAAGCTCACAATTTGTTAAGCAGAGTTAGTTACTCCTAAAATATTAATGAGAGGCATATTGTGGTGCCCAAATGTAATAATCTCTGTATATTCGGCGTATCCATATGTTTAACAAACATGTTGGACTTTAAACAGCAGAAAGCACTGCTACACCACCAATGCCTTCTTACCTTGTTTACAACAGTATCTCCTCATTTAAAATGTCGCGGCTGCTGAGCTGTCCCTCTCTTCGCCGCCACTTCAGTGCTCATCGCTTCCGTGATTTACCGAAACAGTTGCATGTGGCGTGCTCCACTAACCAAATTTAATAATCATAAGGGTATGCTGAATTCATACAGATTACTAACTTTTGGGCATCACAATATGCCTTTCAACAATAATTTAGCAGTACTACTAATCTGGTTATCAAATTGTGAACGTAAGTAAATGCCAATGTAGTATGTCCACACTCATTTTTATGCCCATCCTATAAAGTCCTGGCAATTATTGCGCATGCACACATATCGCAATTATATTGCGATATGATATCATGCAGCCCTATTGCCAATACGCTCGTGGCAATACTCTTACGGTACGACGCACTTCGGGGGCTGTGTTTGAAATCATGTTGACACCTGTGGATGGAAATTTAAGTTGATATGAAAACACATCTTGGAGGTTTGTTCGTTTCAGATTTGCCTTTTCTGACAAACATGGCTCTCATCGTTTTGTCCAGAATGTCATGTTTTTCCTTTCTCCAACACAAGCAGGCAAAAGACGCTCCTGAAGATTTAATGGTCCCAGTGGGTTGATGGGAAGGCAGAGGAACAGTATGTCGCAATCCACAGTGACTATTTAGCCTGAAGAGAGACGGCCTGCGACCCAGAAACCGAGTCACGTGACCTGACACACCCTGCTGCCGATCTAGCAACTTGCTTGAGCTAACGCTGAGTAAAAGAATGAAGTCAGGGGCCTGACTCTCGTCGCCATGTTGTCACAATGTGCCATTAGCCAAAATCACTTAATCTCAGAATGGTGCTTTCATCTCTGGAATCTACTTCTCACTGCCTGTTGATATAAGTGTTCCTGCAGCATTCTCCTGTAGAAGCCGCTAACCCAGACAAGTTCCTGTCCTATGTGTTTGAGCCTGTTGTGACACAGCCATCCTGCAAAATGGGCCACAGACAAGACCTTTTCTTCCTGCTTAATACCACTTTGCAGGGGCTCAGTATGTAAAGTGGGTAGGAAGAGGCCACCTCGGGCTAAGTGGGGTATGGAACATCTCTGGACTCCCAGCCAGTTTGGGTCCAGGGATTAAAAGCGAAAGTCATCCAGAGCTAGCGGTGGCTATCCTTTAGCTTTCCCCTGCTAGCTTATTCACAGTGGATCTCTGAGATCATCCGCTGGATCTGGGTAGCACTGAGAGGGGGAACATTACCTATGAATGTTTTATGGTTCACGACAAAACAAAAGCCGGTGTTCTTCTGTCCGGGAAGTCCAGTGACATCCAGAATTCATCTCCGCTTTGGCAGTTGATGTTGTTTTCCAGAGATGGCTGCTTTTGGTTCCGTTTTTGCTGATGTATTTTTTGTGTTTGTTCCTATCTCAAACTTTGCAATAAAAACATTATTGTAAATCCTGAAAGCTGTGTTCTTGTGGGGAGGGGGGGGGGGGTCTGATTCATTTTTAGTGTGGACGGTGGACCAAACCTGTGCATCAAAGTTCCATAGCATGGATGTCGTCATGAGCTGCGATGTGATGATCTTTCAGCTGTTATGATGCACGTGGCTCTCCTTATCACAGGAGACCAGTTCCAGTGTAAGACCCCCAGTGTGGCCGACATCGTCATCCTGGTCGATGGCTCCTGGAGCATAGGCAGGTTGAACTTCCGCCTGGTGCGTACATTCCTGGAGAGCTTGGTGAGCGCCTTCAATGTGGGCTTTGACAAGACACGCATAGGTGAGTGACATCATGCTGTTGACCTTAAAGCCCCCCCCCCTTGGTCTTCTTATTCCTGCACCATCTTCTTTGGACTCTTGGTTCTTCAATACCTTTGGTGCCATCTAGTCACCTTGTCTTTTGTTCCAACTGTATTCAAGTACTGCTATAATTCTCTCTGAGAGTCCTGTTTGTGTGAATGTCCCTGCTAGGACTGGCCCAGTACAGCGGGGATCCCCGGATTGAGTGGCACCTGAATGCCTTCAGCACCAAGGATGCCGTGATCGATGCTGCGAGGAACCTGCCGTACAAAGGCGGGAACACGCTGACCGGTAGCCTGTTAGTTGTATCAACATTGCATGTAATCAATACCTGACTGTCGAATCAAATTAATTCGGTACAATTCAAAGACTTATTGACAATATTTATTGTCACGTGACATAGAACATCGGCCAGCTGGCTGGAGTGGGATTTTCAATATGAGACGTCTGCACACATATGTAACAGTTCTTACCTTGTAAATAGTCTGCATTTGTATTTAACCGTGTAAATACACTTTTGACATAGCTAATTTTAGGTTTATAATGGAATAATACAGATTTGCTGTAAGATTTCCTGCATGAGTCTGAAAGCGTGTCATGCCAGATGCTTGAGATCTGGCAACCCAGAAAACGTAAATCGATTCAGGTGCATGGACTGGCATCTGTGTTAATGGGCTATCAGCAAAACAAATTGGCTAACATCGAGATACATTGGCTAGTATCTGTGTTAATAGGCTAACAGGAAAGAACACTCGCTAGCATCAAGGTACTTGAGTTGTAATCTGTGTTAAGAAGCTGTTGGCAAAGTAAATTAGCTAGCATCAAGGTACGTGAGCTAGCTCGTGGGAATTTTACTTACACAAAAATATTCTGAGGGCAGAAAGAAAAATGATTGGTTCAGAGACATAACCAATCAGATTGTAGAGGAGCTGGGTCCAAGCTACTAGAGGAGGTGGGACCAAGACATCTGATTGGTTGATCCCATGATTGCTTGGACCCACCTCCTCCGCAATATTATTGGTTAGCTCTTTCAACCAATCATTCTTCCCTCTGCCCTCAGAACATTTTTATGTAAGTAAAACTCCCATGAGCTATGAGCTAGCATCTGTGTGTATGGGTGAACAACGGTGTACCTTAGCTAGCCCCGATGTCCCTGCTTGAACATTGAGAAATTGAGAAGCTTCCCACTTCATGATGCTTTTCTGCCCTTGCAGGTCTTGCTCTGACTTACATTTTGGAGAACAGCTTCAAGCCAGAGTCAGGGGCCAGGCCAGGCATTCCCAAAATCGGCATCCTGATCACCGATGGGAAGTCTCAGGATGATGTCATCCCTCCAGCCCACAGTCTTCGAGAGGCGGGCATTGAGCTTTTCGCCATCGGTATGAGTAGCTCATTGTTTATCCTTCACAATAATAACCTTATGTTGCACAGCTAATTGACATTGTGGTCTCTTCCTAAGAAATTGTTGAGGGAGAATCATTATGTTTACTGGAACTTTGCTAGACTTTTGCAGTTATTCTTTATAATCTGTACTTATCGTAAATTCAGTTTTAAACAAAATAGTCTACTAAGAGAATTGGGAAATATTTTGGAGGTAATTGTGGGATATTTGATTTGTTCACATCTTGGAAGAAGAAACTCTAAAACAAATTCTTCAGGCTTCAGATGCAGAAAACATTAAGTTTGATTAAGGCATGTAGCAGTAGCTGAGCACTGTGACTCAGTGCCAGAGAGCAGAGGGTGAGATGGGTCTTGACTTGCCATGTTTCCTGGGCGAAGGCGTCAAGAATGCAGATGAGAATGAGCTGAAGGCCATCGCCTCGCCTCCCGAGGACACGCACGTCTACAACGTGGCCGACTTCAGCATGATGAGCACCATTGTGGAGAGCCTCACCAAGACTCTGTGTCAGAGGGTGGAGCAGCAGGACAAGGAGATAACAGGCAAGGCTACATTGCTGGATCATTACAGCAGCACTGGAGAGCCTTTGGAGGAGAATGGAGGAGAAATAAAAGCATAGATTCAAAGTTTACCTGTAGCTTGGTTTCCATGCCGCTATTTACACGTGGAGGTGACGTCACATCATGAGCCCAAACCAAACAGTCATCAGTGGATGGACCTTAGCTATGTCCTCCTGTGGTGTTTAGGTACACATGCTGGTTTGCAGTGTGTATTTCTATCCTAAACGTATCATTCATGATATATCCAGGAGAGCCTACGGGGCAGGTGACCCTAGTATCCCCCCAGGATTTGAGGACGTCTGAGGTGACTGCCAGGAGCTTCCGTGTGTCCTGGAGCCACCCCTCCGGGACTGTGGAGAAATACCGCGTGGTGTACTACCCCACTAAGGGGGGGACTCCAGACGAGGTGACCAACCATCATGTGATGGTTTCTCATGACCGTTACTCTCCACTAATTTCTAACTGATATCATCTGAGCTTTCTTGATCTTCCTGATGTTTGGGTCATGGACGACTGGAGGGATAAACTGGCGTGCTCTCTCTCTTGTCATGGAATAACATGAAATAACATTTCACAGGAAGCTTGAGTAAAATCGGTGGTACCACTAAAGGGAACTGAATTGGCCGCAGTCAGGCCGTGCAGGCCCATGACAGAGAGCTTTGTCTTCGATCTTCAGGCCGTGGTGGACGGCAGCGAGAACTCCGTGGTGTTGCAGTACCTGAACTCTCAGACAGAGTACCAGATCGCCGTATTTGCAGTCTATGTCAATGCTGCGAGCGAAGCCCTGCGCGGCAGCGAGACGACCTGTGAGTGAATCGAGGCCTGAGCCCTTGGGTAGATCACCGAGGTCACAGACGGTTCCCTTAGTTGTCGGTTTCGACCCTGGGCACCAAAATCTACATACCAGGCCAGGTCCATTGCAGAGTGCGACGCTCTCATGATCACAGGCATGTTGGTGTGTTCTAGTGACCCTGCCTATGGTGAACGACCTGACGCTCTACGATGTGACCCACAACAGCCTCCGCGCTCGTTGGAAGGGCATCGATGGTGCCACGGGCTACATGATCCTGTACGCCCCACTGAGCGATTCTGGACTTGCTGATGAGAAGGAGGTAACACTGAGGGCTTCACCTGACCGCCTCACTCTAAAATCACCATGCTTGACTCCCCGCTAACGCCCCGGGGCAACAGGCTGGGCATCAGGTCCATAGGGGTCAACCCTACTTCCTCTTCTGAGCATGTTTAGGATTCTGACCACAGCACATCATACCTTTAAAGCGAAGTAGAAATATCTGCTGCCATTCTCTTAAAAATCTCACTTATTCTCAGCGATGCCCGAGGAAAACTGATGTAACCATCGCTAACTGTGGGCTCAATGTGTCGCCTCAACGGCGTGACAGCTGGTGTCCTTCTCTACGTTTCATCATCCTCCCCTGGGCTTCCACACAGGTGAAGGTGGAGGAGACTGTCACGGATATCGAGCTGGAGAAGCTGACTCCTGCTACTGAATACACCGTGACTGTGTACGCCATGTATGGAGAGGAGGCCAGCGACCCCATGACTCACCAGGAGACCACGTGTGGGTGTTGGGCTGCTGCACCCATATCAGATGTTCCTCAGCGATTACTCCACCATCACATATTGTCAAATACCGTTGAAAATCACATATCGCCTGATGATTATTTCGATTATTTTCACTACATAAACTAGCTGGTTTTGGCCTGTTTATATTTCCGCAGTGCCCGTCATGGCACCTCGTAACCTCCAGATATCCAACGTTGACCACAGCTCCGCCAGACTGACGTGGGAGGCCACATCAAAGAAGGTCCTGGGCTACCGCATCTTGTATGTGAAGACCAATGATGTTCAGACCACTGAGGTGAGCTCACATACGATGGGATGCGAGATACGAGATCAGATCAGCGCCAGTGAAGCCCCAAGCCTCTCACCTCCCAGGTTGAGACTTAAGCTGAGGTTTAAACTGAAAGATCATTTAAGCTGTGTTTAATGTATTTTATGGTACTTAATTATACAGGCATATTGGCTACTTCCTGTACATTGCTCTGTTCTGTCTGTCTGTGCACAATGTCTTGTCTTATTTGTATACACAACAGACCCCATTTCTTCTCTACGGTGAGATGACAATAAAGTTCTCTTTGACTCTGACTGTGAGACAGGTGGATGTGGGCCAGGTCACCACACTGCAGCTGAGGAACCTGACTTCGAACACTGAGTACACAGTGGCCATCTTCGCTCTCTATGAGGACGCCCAGGCGGAACCCCTTACCAAGAGCTTCACCACCAGTAAAGCCGCCAATCAAGGCTTATTGCTAACCTTAAACCTCACACTAATGTATCCAAAACCTGGAACCTTAAGCAGGAACCCTAATACTAACCCTCACCAGGCTAATAAGCCAGTCAAAGGTCCACAGGTTGATTAGAAGTAAAATACAGTACACACATCAATATTAGAACAATATTTTCTAATCCTGCTATATACATTTGGTTTATTATTTCTTTCTTTCTTTGGGGTGGGGGTAGATGGGAGATTTTTATTTCTGTAACAATCAATCCTAAGCCTCTGATTTTCATGTTGTTATTAATCTGACACTCTGGCCATTATGCCACATGCCTTGTTTCCTGCGTGCTGTTCCAGCTTAGATTTCCGTGTCTGACTCAGGGCCTGTTCCTGCCCCGAGCGGCCTCCGGACCAGCGATGTGACGACAGACAGCTTCCGGGTCAGCTGGAAGGCCGCTGCTTCAGATGTTCTGCTGTACAAGCTGTCTTGGTGGCCCCATGATGAACCGCTGAAGGAGGTCAGCATTGTCATTTGCGGTCTCTGATTGACCTGCTGAGCCCCGGAAGCCTCAGGTTTTAAAGACGTAGAGCTGTGACCATGTGGTCGCACCATACACCAGAACAGCCAGCTTACCTTCTTGACGGGACAACAGGACACCCACCCATGGCACTAAGCGACATGCTACCATCACGCAAAGGAGGCTACAGATTGAATCTGCTGGATGTAACTTGCACTAATGCTCATCTCCGTGCAGGAGAGGATTGTGAATGGAATGACAGCCGTGTTGACCAATTTACGGCCAGTCACAGAGTACGTGGTCTCCCTGTCAGCCATCTTCCCAGATGGGACGGAGAGTACACCAGTCACTACTCTGACCATGACATGTAAGAGCTTTTCCTGTATTCTAACACTAATTTGATAACATAATTTGATTTAATTCCTACTGTTTAATCTTTCACCTTATAACCTGCTGTATCATTCTGAAAGGTGTAATAAAGCAAAACCCATCCTTGGCATGAATATCTGTCCATTTTTTTATTTCAGTGGCAAGAACGACAACTATTGCAACGACGACATCGGGTACGTTTACATTTATTTTATGTTGCACATGCTTTTATCGAAAACAGTGTACAAAGTGCGACAAACACTCCCAACATACGTGCTGTCGAGGAGTAAAGAAGGCAGGAGTGCAGCTAGGTTGAGCTTCCAATAAATGCCAAAGTACAAGTGTAAGTAGTATGGAAGCAAGAACTACAGAACATTAAGAATATTCAGCAAGCATGGAATGGCATCAGGCTAGTAGAGGTCATCCTGGAACAGATGGGTCTTGATGCATTTCTTGAAGGTGGGGAATGAATCTGATGACTGGATGTGGTTCAGCAACTCATTCCATCAGTGTGGATGACAGCTGGGCCCTTGGTTGATAGTGGCATATATTAAAGCCTGTTAGGATTTGCTCTGGTTATCATCTTCTACTGATTGATGTTGTAGTTTGTGAGGTTCTGTCCTGGAAACAAGGGGTGTCATGTTTGAGGGACTCAACGTGAATCCAACATTAAAAGTTGATGAAGTCACCTTGGAAAAGTCGTCTGAGATTGTGTGTTCTGTGTTTGAGTACCAGGACACCTATGTAAATTAGTCACGTGTGCTTCCCCTCAGTGGTACGACAGGGCGTGAGAAACCTTCACCTGGATGAGGAGACCACCTTCAGCATGGAGGTGTCCTGGGAGCTCCAAGACCCCAACGTGCGGCAGTACCGTGTGACCTATGTCAGTGCCAGAGGCGACCGAGCTGAGGAAGTGGTACGAATGCTAATATACCGTTACCGCCTGACCAAATTGCTCACTCCCATTGGCTAATCCATCCATTAACCTTTTAACCACCTATCCAGGTCAAGGTTGTGGTGAACCTGAACATTTAAGAATGTTTACACCAGTCACCATTGCTGTGTTGCTTTCAGCTCTCTTTAGGCAAAACATGTTCATGGGGTTTATTACTGCCACAGTGATGCCATGGAAACTGTGCCATGGTAACGAGATAATCCCTGAGGTTTCCTCAGGTGGCCGGCTTTGATTTGAGCGCCAAGAGCAGCTCGGATGCAGCCTGCTATTTTCTGATATCATCTTAATGAGGGATGGATAGTTCAGGTCTAGAAAGTAATCCGGACCAAGATTTTAGTTGGAGTTACCATATAGCCCATAGATGTGTGTGAGTGTGCCCTGTGATGGGTTAGCACCCAAATCTTGGTCCGGATTTTTACTCTCTGGACCTGAATTGCCCACCTCTGCTTTTAATGTATTTCCTTCATGCTTCTCTGGTTCTTCTCACATGCTCTGGAACAGTAAGCAACTCTATTTACACTGAACAGTAGTCTCCAAAGGCGTTTCAGAGAATTTGGCAGTACATCCAACCGGCCTCACAACCGCAGACCACGTGTAACCACACCA
>JAODJU010000046.1:6161987-6194059 GCA_026776725.1 Gnathonemus echidnorhynchus
TTTCCGATGTTTGAGTTCAGCTCATGAAAAATTGGAGCAAAAACAAGAGTGTTGCGTTTATATTTTTGTTCAGTGTACATTAAGTGGTGAACTAATAACAGCCAAACTTGGCTTAGGTAGGTAGACCCAGTTTGAATTCTGCTTTGTACAGCCTAAGACAAGGTGACAAACAATGTGATGAGTACCCTCTAGGTACGGGTCCCTGTGTTCACATCTTCCATCTCGCCGGTGTGCTGTTGTTGTCCAGCTCATGGTCCCCGGCCGACAGAACAGTGTCCTGCTGCAGCCTCTGCTCTCCGACACTGAATACAAAGTGACCGTGACCCCAGTCTACGCCAGTACTGATGGCATCAGTGTGTCCCGCGTGGGCCGGACCTGTAAGTGCGTCCTCGACGTTGTCATGTGACGTCACCCGACCTTGTCGACATCAAGGGTCAAGGGTATTTGTTATAGTGAAATGGGTTACACAAGTACCATGAAATTTACTAGCAGCCTTATGTTGTTACTGGCACAATGACAAATTAAAATCCTTGATCTTGGATCCTTGATTTCAGATTGGGTGAGGGGTCAGTTATTTTCATGGCTAATTTCGGGCCTCTGTGACCAGTCCAATGTCACTGGGTGTCTGAGACTATGTGCTTCTCTACAGTACCGCTCATGGCACCCAAGAACCTGAGGGTCTCGGAGGAGTGGTACAACCGCTTCCGCATCAGCTGGGACACACCTCCATCACCGACCATGGGCTACAGGGTGGTCTACCAGCCAATCTCCAGTAGGCACCGACTCAAGGCGGCTCTGGTGTAACTTTGTCCAATCCCCGATCATTTAGAGCTATCTAGTACTTATCAGCAAGGTTTCAGCATCACCCAAAAGGTCTGATTAGTTCTGGCCACATGGTAATGCTGTTGGATGGGATGTGTGATGACTTTCAAAGCTTTGACTGGGTTGGTGTTGGGGTGGAGAGGGCAGGCTGTCCACACTGATGGTCAGGGACTTCTGTGGCCAGGCCAGTGTCCTGACAGACCATCCCCACAGCTCCAGGACCAGCCCTGGAGACATTTGTGGGGGAGGATGTGAATACCATGCTGATCCTGAACCTGCTGAGTGGGACGGAGTACAGCGTGAAGGTCATCTCCACCTACACCACAGGCTCCAGCGACGCCTTGGCTGGAAAGGCCAAGACGTGTAAGTCAGAGTCATCGCTGGGCCCCCACCAAGCAGAGCGTCTGCTTTTACAGGCTGCGGGAGCAACAGTCTCCAAAACATGGGACTTAAACCTATCACTCACGGCACAACCTCCATTCCGAGTGAAACATTCAGTCTGGGGGAAACATTTTAGTCACGAATGCAATGTTTTTCGAGAAAACAGAGAACGTAAAACATTAATGCCAGCTTCAGCTTCCACAATACCTGGGCGTAAATCTACATTAATGTAATGCAGTGTTTATTGACTCAGTAACTTAAGCCAAAATCAATTCAGGGAGTGTACTGCTTCATAAAGACTCATAACCTCAGAGACTTCAAAGACTGTCTTTTTAAGACTCACAATTACCCCTGATGTTGAAGCCAGGAATTGCACTAGTGAAATATTCAGCTGCATAAATAGGTAACTAAGAAATTATAATTTTAAAGTTTAATCAAAACAGTTAAGGGACTATCCAGGGAAATTTATTGATAATCCCATCAGTCCTCAGTTATGATGGGATGGTAGAGATGAGATTGTGTATTGCATGGTGGGCGGGCTTCTCTTACACTGTCAGCCACCACCTGCATACTTCCTATTGGTTATTTAAGGTGACTGACAGGTATCTCGATTTTTTAAAATTTTTTTCCCCCCAGTTTCCAGATGGTCTAATCCCAGCAGACCAGAGTATATTAAGCGCCGTGTGTAGTCTAGTGTGGGGTTTCACAATGGATCAGCTCCTGTGTTATTATTGTTAGCATGAGTCAGAAGCCTCTGCATGTGTGGGGCCAGCTTGTGTAGCCCAGCTAGAACCAGATGTTTGACGTTTACAGCTAGGCCTCCACTGCCAAGGAGCATCTGGAGTTTAGGCAGTACTGTTCTCTGGGATTTAATGTGCAAGATCTGGGAGGGAGGGGCCACGAGTCATATGACCACACTGGTTCCCACAGCCAGAACACCCTGGGCCTGTTTTGTAATCATGTTGCACATTTTGTAAATTGACCTCCATTCCACTCTTCTCCAGTTTTCCGTGGGTCTCTGTTTATTAATAATAATAATAATAATAATAATAATATAATTTGACTTTGTTATCAACTGCATACTACAAATAACAATGAATACCAATAATATCATGCCTGGTACATATTTAGCCACATGGGATTTCATGATCCATCCACCTATCTTCTGAAACTGTTTGTTCTATTCAGGGTCAGGGGTTCCAAAGCCTGTAAACAGAAGGCAGGGAACCAGGAACAGGATGGGGCCCTAACCCATCACAGGGCACACATTGATGGGCAATTTGGTAACTCCAATTAACCTCAGCATGGTTTCAGATGGGGGGGGGGTTCAAGAAAAGTACCTAGAGAAAATCTCACAACAACATGGGGAGAACATACACACTCCAAACACATGGAGCCACAGTAGAGACTCAAACCCTGATCTCAGACATATGAGGCAACAGTGCTAACCACTGCACCACCATGCCGCTTTGGATTAGATTTTTTTTTTTTTCTCAATTTATTGTAACTGCTCACTTTGTTTTATAACTCATGGCTTTTTGGGGAATACTTACCATAAAATTGTTACCATTGCTTCCTCTCCAGTGTACCTGGGTGTGACCAACCTGAACACCTACCAGGTTCGGATGAAGAGCTTGTGTGTGCAGTGGCAGCCTCATCGCCACGCCAGCCGCTACCGCGTCGTCATCGAGTCCCTGCTCAGTGAGTCGTTTGCCGTCTCTCGGTGTTAGCTGGAACTGCCCCTGGGCAAAAGAGGTAACACCTCAGGTCTCACCAGAAGGGTGCAGGTTTTTACTTCATGTGGAGTCTTTTTTTAAAAAAATATTTACATGTTACATTTAGCAGGCACTTTTATCAAAAGCAATATACAACTGAGAAAGTAGGGTCAGCCAATGGAGCAGTTGGGGGTTTAGGGCCATGCTTAGGGGACTAATGGTAAAAGTCACTTTACGGACCCTGGGATTTGAACCAAAAACCTTCCGATCACAGGAAGGGTCCTGGTTCACCGAACCACACACCAAACCTATTTATATGGGCTACTTCTGTTTGCAATGGTCTGTATGTCTGTAGATGCAGATGATTTGGTGCTTTTTAAAGTCATCTAACTGGTCACTTTGTTCAGACGCCCTGTGTAGCTGCTGCATGTAGTTGTTTGGCCCTCAGGTGTAGAAAGGAGTTGGATTGATTTCTGTATTATCCCCTTTGTTTCCGTTGCCCCCAAAAATGTTAATATGGCAGCACGTGTTGAACCCTGGGGTCCTCCGTGAACCCTGAGTCGGCAAAATCTTTTCCGCAGTCCTGTCAGCTTTTCCGTCAATAGAGAGCAGGAGGTGCTGTCCTGAGAATTCACCAGCATGTGGTCCAGGCTCCCTCCCCTCCACCATCACCTCAGTCCCCCCCCCCCGTCCCCGTCCCCGTCTGTATTTATTCACTCCCAAAACTTTTTCTCATTTCCGTCTCTGTGCACGAGTTTGTGAGACCGTGTTTTTGTGTTTCTGTGTTTTCTTTCCATAAGCGGTTTAAAAGATAAGAGCATGTGGAGCCTTGACAATGCTTTAAAGGTTTGCAATAGGGGGAAAAAATGAAAATTATAGACTTAATGGTGCAGGATATATTTACTGTCAGTGTTACTGTAATTATGTTTTATTTTGCCTGTTCAGGAATGATAAAGGGGAAAAAAACTAGAGTATTCTTTGAGGTGCTGGATTCTGACCAAACCTGTAAGTCAGTTGGTCTGAAATTCATATTTAAATGCAAAAGCGAACTCAGAGCGGTATGCGATGATGTAACACGCTGGAACATAAAGATGGTTCGTATTGCGGGAACAGTAATGCTGTCAGACTGATGTTTTGGTGATCCGTGCTCACTGTGGGCATCTCTGATTATTTCAGACGGACAGAAGCAGGAAGTGAGTCTGTCTGGGGGGGCCACCAGGCACTGCTTCCACAACCTACACCCAGACACCCAGTATAAGATCAGCATCTACTCCCAGCTCCCGGATCTGGAGGGGCCGGCCGTCACCGTCATCGACAGGACCTGTAGGTGGCGCTCAAAGGAAGAAGGAAACACCCCCTCACCATAAGAAGCCAATCCTCTGTGTCTGTGGCATGATTGGTCATTTTTGTAACAGTGCGACAGTCTGCTGGTAGAAATAGGAGCATTTAACTCCTGATAAAATGTGCCGAAATAAATTAGGGGTTGGAGCGGAGTTGTGGCTGTATATCTAGGGTCTCCTCACATTAATTTTCATAATGAAGCAGGAGAAACTTACATTTATCATTTTGTATCGACTCACATTAAACCTAAAGCCTTTATGGATGACTGTGCAATCTCCCAGGCCGCAACAGCTGAGGGTGTTTCCAGCAGAATTCAAAAGCGCCTCAAGCCAGGACTATTTTTAGAGTCGAGTTAAGACTGACCCAGAAGCAGTGTATTCTCATCTTAAGCACGTAAGCATCAGCCTGGGGCTATGGCTAGCACCAAGCTTCCGGAGGAGAGCCAGATTAGCTCATGGCTAATGCTAACACGAAGCCTCTAGAGGAGAGCCAGATTAACACATGGCTAATGCTAGCATCAAGCCTCCAGAGGAGAGCCAGATTAGCTCATGGCTAATGCTAACACCAAGCCTCTAGAGGAGAGCCAGATTAACTCATGGCTAATGCTGGCAACAAACCTCTAGAATAGATCCAGCTTAGCTCAGGGCTAAAGCTGGTATCCAAGAGCTACACCGCACTGATGTTCCGGAAAGGCAGCTTAGCTCAGCGCTAATGTTTCTGTTACCCCACGTGTGAATGTAAGTAAGTATGAAAGGTCATTTAGCTTAGAGCTACGAGAGGCCTCATCTTATTGGCATTAACGTTCTTCCCTTCTGAAATGGGACTGAATTATAAACAGAGATATCCGTTGCAGTCCTGGTGCATTGTGGTCCTGATGTGCTGACCGAAATGTGTTGTGTCACTTCGCAGTGCCTGTCCCCCCCCAGCCGACTACCGCGGCCCCGACGACCACACCCCTTCCCACAATCCCTCCCGCTAAAGAAGGTGAGCACTGGCTCAGTGGCCCCTCAGTGCCCCTGTCTGCAGGGCCTTTGTAGAGGTTAACACTTTATATATCTATAAACTCTGATAAATAAATTGGCAGAATGTCTGAATATAGCTGATTAAAAATCCCAGTTAGAAGGGGATCAGTGTGCTATCCTGCATAATAACTATGAAGTAATGTAATGTATGTACCTGATCTACTTTTTCCTTAGAATAACAAAAATATGTTTTTCAAAGTCTGCGAACTATAAGAAAAAGCTTAACAATGGAAGCTTCTCCTAGCTGGGCTGGAAAGACACCTCCTGTAAAATGTCGCTTGGTTTCCCTGATACAGATCTTTCCCCTGACAGCGCCTGTCCCTTCCAGCCCACTGACCCTCTGCTCTCTCTCTGCTCTCAGTCTGCAAGGCAGCCAAGGCTGACCTGGTCTTCTTAGTGGATGGGTCCTGGAGCATCGGGGATGACAACTTCCAGAAAATCATCCGCTTCCTGTACAGCACGACCGGCGCCCTGGACAAGATCGGCCCCGACGGCACTCAGGTGAGGTGTAAGCTTTCATCACAGGGTCTGTCCGACTGAGTAGAGGAGAGCTGGGCGGGTTCAGACAGGTGGGGCCCCAGAGACAGTGCAGTGCCTCAGACTCTTCAGACGAGAACCTCAGAGGGCAATGAGGTTTCTTGCTTCCTGACAGGTGGCCATCGCTCAGTTCAGTGACGACGCCAGGACAGAATTCATGCTCAATGCCTATGATAACAAGGAGACATTGTTGGCTGCCATTCAGAGCATCTCATACAAGGGAGGAAATACCAAGACAGGTAGGAGGAGCATCTGAACACCGTTGCTACATTGCTGATGATGGTCCACAGCGAGCTCAAGGCTGGGTTTTTTGCGCCCTGCTTACACACCAGGTTCTTCTGTGCGTCACAGATATTTACAGGCTGAACTCAAGGTCATATCGGACTAGGTTCCTTGTTGGAAATAGTGCTCTTGTGGACTTAAGTATGACCCTCAGCATGCTTCTGGTTCAGGTCGGGCCATAAAGCATGTGAAGGACTCCATCTTCACCACAGAGGGGGGAATGAGGAGGGGAATCCCCAAGGTGCTGGTGGTGCTCACCGACGGCCGCTCCCAAGACGACGTCAGCATGGTGTCCAAGGAGATGCAGATGGAGGGTGCGTAGCTGGGAGGGGGCATCACTCCGGCATGTCAGGCGCTAGTCCACCCTTCATCTTCGCGCCTCCCTGCAGGCTATGTCGTTTTCGCCATCGGCTTCGCGGACGCCGACTACGGGGAGCTGGTTAGCATTGCCAGCAAGCCCAGTGAACGACATGTCTTCTTTGTGGACGACCTGGACGCCTTTAAGAAGATCGAGGAAAAGCTGGTGACGTTTGTGTGTGAAGCTGCCTCAGCCAGTAAGTAGTGTGTGTTGGGTTGGGATTAGGGTTAGGGTTATGGTTAGGGTTAGGGAGCTGGGCAGCATGATAGGAAAGCATGTAACCTTTGGAATAATCCTGGTGAATTAGGAAAAGGCCTCTTGGAGTATTCTGACCTGCACCCACTGTCCTTTCAGCTTGTCCATCTGTACGGATGAAAGGCGGCACCATGGCAGGTAAGATGTGAGCCGGTGGAGACCCTGGCATGAAGAACATACCCAGAAATCTGCTCCCCACAGTTTTATCTGCTCGTTATTTTAATGGACTTGGAATTTATATCTTACAGTTTTTTAAACTACTTTAAACCATAGTCATGCAGGTCATGGGAACAGTGGTGTCCATGTTTGGCCCTGTAAGCCATTTCATGACATCAGTGCATCCAGCTGCTTCCACTGTGTCCAGGCTCTGGTAAGTCTTAATCTTTTGCAGCCATCCCTGATCTGCTCAGGCTCTCCTTTTGTCCTCAGGCTTCCAGATGATGGGCATGTTTGGACTGTCAGAGAACCAGTACGGGAGTGTCGAAGGAGTTTCCATGGAGCCTGGAACCTTCAACAGCTTCCCATGCTATCGGCTGCACAAAGACGCCCTCATCAGCCAACCAACCAGGTGTGACATGGAGAAGCCAATACGATGAAGGAAGTAATGAGTTTCTCAGAGGGCTATAATATATTCCAACCAAAAAATCGGAGACCGGAACACAACCAAAGTGCAGTACCAGTGAGATTGTGACAAATATGCCCTTTCAGAAGACGAGACTGACGTGATTCTCACACTGCCGCCTGGGGGTGCTGTATAAAAGGTGTATCGTAACTCCAGAAATGAACAAGGTTTTTCCATGCTTCAGGTTTCTTCACCCTGAAGGCTTGCCCTCCGATTACACCATCACAGTACTGTTCCGCCTGTTGCCCGACACTCCCCAGGAGCCCTTTGCATTGTGGGAGATCCTCAACCAGGCCAATGAGCCTCTGGTTGGGGTCATACTGGACAGTGAGTAGATAACCTGCTTGTTTAGGGTGTGATGACAGTGTTGTGGAGCTTTGGTTTCCCTTGCCAGGTTAATGCTTGGTTGAGGATAACATACAAGTCAATTGATTTTGCCATCCATGGCTGTACATTTATAGTAGGTCTTAAGTAGTTTAAAGAAAATTAATCTTATGTACACTACCACACAAAAGGTTTTGCACACGACAAGTTTTTACCACTTTTCCATTTATTTCATAAACTGCAGATTTTTTATTCATGTTAAGCATTGGAAAGTTGAGTGAACAACTGTGAATGAAAATATATCAAATAAAACAAGTTTCCTTTATAACATTGTATGTACAATGCATGTCTGACATTCTATTATCATGCTGTGTGGTGATGACAGTTAAATTCTAGGTGTGTGCAAAAACTTCTGACTGGAATTGTACATGTAAAAAACCAATAACCAAAATTATAGAAAGTTTGTTAATGAAATAAGATGATGATCATCATCATTATGTCCCATGTTATTTAAAAGTGTCGCACTGTCTCTATATATGCAGATGGTGGGAAAACCCTCACGTTTTTCAACTATGACTATAAAGGAGACTTTCAGACTGTGACATTTGAGGGTCCAGAGATCAGAAAGATCTTCCATGGCAGCTTTCACAAGGTCAGTGCTATGTGGGTGATTTTCACAATGCACCTCTTTCACAGTGTGTTGCTTTCACAGTGTGGCTCTTTCCCATTGTGGCTCAATGATGGTGTATCCCTTGCAGGGTGTTGCTCTCCCATGCTATGGATCTTTCAGGATGTAGCTCTTTGAGGGTGTATCTTTCACAGAATTCCTCTTTCACAGTGTTTCTCTTTCACCGTGTGGCTTTTTTGTGGTGTGGCTCATTCACGGTGTAGCTCTTAAAGGGTGTAGCCCATTTTACGTTGTAGCTCTTTGATGGTGTTGCATTGTGCTAGCTGGAGGCAGTGAGATGGTCTCTTCACTTGGCCATGATTCCTTCCATCCTTTCCTTCACACAACCCCTAACGCTCCATTAATGACACAATCAGATCCTTTGGCTGCTGTCTGTGTATCGCTGTCCCACCTGTTAGCCTAGAAGTTGATAAATTACTCTGAACTGACTCTTGAAACCGTCCAGTGAGTTACTTCACCTAATAAAGATGCCCAGCTGCAGACAGGGACGTACCGAAGCTGTGTGAAAGTAGGCTAGTGCTCCCATCAGAGGGGCCTGTTGTCTTTGTTTAACTTCTCATCATTCCAAACTGCCGCTATAATTCTGACATTCGTTATTGTGCCCTTGAGAATGCTGAGTTTTTAAGAAATGCATTGGTTTTTAAAAAAAAACTCATTTTGGTCTGTTTCATAAAATCAGAAAGTGTAGAGTTTCTAATGTACCAAAAACATCCGACAAATTCTATTTATAACCCAGACAAACTAGGAGGATAACGTAAAGCGTTACGTAACGTAATATTTCACGTTAAGGCTCATTACCATAGAATCTACGGCATAGCCAGACATACACCTCCCCAGAAACGTAACTACATGTTGCGTTACAATGTTACAATGACACAGACCGCAATTGTGACTGATCTGCTTGGTAGCATCATACTTCCTCCTACGCAAATGTTTTGGTGTTATTTGTTTCCAGCTGGGGGGGGTTCAGTGTGGGACAAGTTCTGTTTTTGCCATGGTTGCAGCCTCTCACGCGAGGGCTACACATAAATTTCAGATATCACAATGTGATTTATTCACGATAAATATTGGGATGTTTATAAAGCAAAAAAGAGGAAAATAAATTTATCACAAATGTCTCACTGTCCATTAGTGATTTAAACAGCAAGGATGAGAATGATTATGTGCATGCAGAGCTCATGCAAAAGCAGCAGCAGTAAACTTAAAACCGATTTACTAGATAATCTTGAAAAGGTACAATCATAAAAATTGCAATGATTGGTAAGTTCTGTTTTATATGACATATTAAAAATGTTTTAGTGAAACGTAAACCTCTCACGCTCAGCCAATTAGCATTGTGGCACAGTAAATGCAGAGTAACACAGACACGCCAGCACACAATTGTGAATTTTCCCAGTGAGATAGGCCACTTGAGTAGGCCATGGCGTAAGCTCTGCATAGACTCAACCCAGCAGTATAAATCAGCCTGTTGCTACCTTTGTAACGTTTGCCTGACCTGCATCAGCACTCCCAAGTTTGCGAAGATTTTATTATGGATCGGCGTGAGGTATGCTGCTGATGAGGGCCTCTTCAATTCTGGGCTCATAGGAACCAAAACGATTTTAAAAATCAGAGCACCTGTTGAACTTACATAATACCTCACCAGGGGGCAGTGTGATATTGTCTGCAGCATTTTTTAATGAAATTAGCTAATTTGTCATGTTGGCACATTAATTACACTGATGGAGTTCTGACCCATTTGGACGTCTCCTTGCTATAACCCACGTGGTCACTGAGGATCCTCATCATCTTTACAAGGCCTTGCTTACATCGGGGATCATTTACACACACACGTGTGAAGCTGGTTTTGCTTTTCCTCGTATGTATTACCTGTGGGCTGGCCGATCTCACCTGTTCAGTGGAGACCCTTGTTTCCCAACATCTTCAGCTCCACGTGGCCGTCAGCAAGGTCACCGCCAAAGCGTTCGTCGACTGTAAGTTGGTGGGAGAGAAGTCCATCAGCGCAGCAGGGAACATCACCACGGATGGGCTGGAGGTGCTGGGCAGGATGGTCCGGTCCCGGGGGAGCAGAGACAACTCGGCACCCGTAAGTTCCCACAAACCCATCTCTGACGGTCCCATGGGCATTCCTCACAAACATCATCAACTCACTAAAGAATTCAAGCATGCAACTTTCCTGCACGTTAGCTATATTAATGCCTGGTGTGGCATTCGTCCTCAGTTTCAGCTCCAAATGTTCGACATCATCTGCAGTTCTTCGTGGGCCAGCAGGGACCAGTGCTGTGAGCTTCCGGGTCTCGTAAGTACCAGTGTAGCTAGCCTCCTGGGTGCTTTAGGGGGAGGTGGGGACCCGAGTCACTGACTTGCTACTGGACTCATACTTCAGTCACAAATTTGATGACTTGTGACTCGACTCAGCAAAACTGATGGAATGATTTGGACTCAACTTGGACTTGAGGGCAATGACTCGAGACTTAGACCCGACTTGGACCCTATGACTCGAGAAGACATGAAGTTATAGTCCCCCTCTGGATACCATAACGTTAATTCTATAATTTCACTGTATATTAATTCTCTGCTGTCTGCATTTCCAATTGCCCGAATGCAAGGTCTCCTGGGATAGTCTGACAGATGCATCACTCTCTGCATAAACACGGACGTAAAAACTGTGTGAGGACAATCGTGAGTGAACACTCTCTTTTTAACCTATCTCTGCCTACATAGAATGTAAATTCCACAACGTATTGTGGTGTGTATTTGCTGGAGCAAGTTGTAATCACTAAAGGTAAAATAAACTGACTTACAGAGGGACTCAAGTTACATGACTCACAACTAGACTTGGACTCAAGTCACAAATTTGATGGAAAATGATGGAAAGACTTGGACTTGACTTGAACTTGAGGGCAAATGACTCGAGACTTGACTCGGACTGCGATGTTTTGACTTAAGACTTGATTCCGACTCACCAAAGAATGATTTGTTCCCATCCCTGGCTTTTGGGGTTGTGGGGGTCACACACTGTATGGGCCAGTATTACATTGTCAGCCATAACTATTTGGAAGGGACAGGGTTTGTCCTTCCAGAGACTGGGCCGGCCTGTTTTGTTGCACAGGTCTGCGGTGCGACAGTCGGGTGATAAAGGCTGGGGGCAGAGCCTAGCCACCAAAGGATTCCCTGAGACAGTACAGACCACATCTGAAGGCAGTGTTCAGAAATAATGTTTGAGAATGATGATTATGCACAGTTTCTGCCCTGGGTTTGTTTTTCCAAACTGATGCTTCTGAACTAGGAAGTATGTATGTATTTGCATGCATGTGCAAAAATGTGCAGCTTCATGGTTCGCTGTTTCGTGTGTCCCAGAGAGATGAGGAACAGTGTCCAGCCTTGCCTCACGCCTGCACATGTTCCCAGGACAGTAAAGGTCCCGCAGGACCCCCAGGACCTCCGGTAAGATCCCCCACTTTCCCTTATTTACATTAGCCAGTTACTGACTTGGGTTCATTGTGTTGAGTAGATCAGTGTTTCCCAATCAGGGTCTTGGGGACCCGCAGACAGTCCACATTTTTGCTCCCTCCCAGCTCCTGGTAGGAAGCAAAAATGTGAACTGTCTGGCAGGGAGCTGGGAGGGCACAAAAACATGGACTGTGGGTAGCCAAGGACCGGGCTGGGAAACACTGGCGTAGATCATTACTGTTTATCATGAGTACATAGCTGGGCTGGGCAGCTGAAGGGTCATCCTTAAAATTAATATATGAGGTTGGAAGGTTTGGATTAGGTTCAGATTCATCTCAGGCCAGATTCTAGAACAACCTAATTCATGTGAGATGAATCCTTCAGATATCAGCATCAACATGAATAAATATGTGGAAAGCTGCTGTCATGTGATGGAATGGAGGAGGAGTCTCTGAGAAAGGTTGTCTCTAAATGTAGGGAGGTCCAGGGGCCAGAGGTGCTAGAGGAGACCGAGGGGAACCAGGGCTGGTGGTAAGTAGGTTCTGCATAAGAAAATCAGGGAACAATCCTAAACAGCAGGCAAAATGTGTGAGTCTCAGACCAGGTCTGTGTCTGAGATAAGTGGCGGCTTTTCTGAATCCAGCCTGTGCTGATTATGTGCCAATTCTTATGAAATTGTGACTTGTGATTTGGGTTCCTCTGTCTCACAGGGTCCACAGGGTCTAGTAGGTGACATTGGACCACCAGGTCCTCAGGGACTTCCGGGACCCCAGGGCCCAAGTGGCATGTCTATCCAGGGGCCACCGGTAAGACTGATGTGGCTACCTGCCACACTTCTGGTTTCCCATGATGCAAAGTTTTAATATCAGTATGTCATCAATCATGTCACTTAAACTGAATACATACAGACAGGATGAAGAGATTCAGTGACTGTTCAGCTGAGCATTGGAATGGTGAAGATGCCTGATCTGAGTGGTTTTGAACTTGATATGATTGATGGAGCCATATGTGGTGGTTTCAGCATATCAGCCACCACACACCTTTCCCAGCCTCCTGGGGTTTTCTCATCCTACGGTGTCTAGAGTTTACTGAGGAAGGTGTGATGAACGAATAACATCCAATCGGGCAGTTCCTTGGATGAAAACACCTGATTAATGAGAGAGGTCAGAGCAGGATGGCCAGCCTTGTTAAAGCTAGCAAGTTCAAGAAGAACAGCTCTGTACAACAGTGGCATTCAGAAAAGCCTAGCTGAAGAACATCTTATGCTTCTGGAGATAAAAGTGGGTTCTACCCAGTACTCCCTAGGTGTACCTAATAAAGTAAGTTCTACTGAGTACTAGCTAGATAATAAAGTGTCCAGTTACTTAATAAGGTTTCCATTGGTTGTACATATGTATTATATAAGTCAGAAAATACAGAATGGTTACTGAAGATGTCAGCAGGTCCAGGAAAGGTAAGTTCTTGTAAGCTCATGTGAGGAGGTCCTTATTGAATGTTTGAAGAGCCAGCGAGCAGTCTGCTGTAAGTATGCTTGATGGAGAGGTCGGGAGGGGGGCAGGCGGGGGCTGACTGTAAGGAGAAAATCACACTTTTTACCGGTGACACATTGCAGGGCTCTGCGGGAGAGAAGGGCGAGAGAGGAGATGTCGGTTCTCCAGGCCCACAGGTAAGCCAGTCGCGAATTACTACTCCTCCACAGAACAACAGCAGATCTGGTTGCTGCCAGGCCCTGAATGGAGCACAGCCAGGGAGGCTGATTAGTTTCTGTTACTGGCTGCTCCGGTCTGCCCCCTGGAGGCTCGAGGCTGTAATCAAAAATATAATGAGAAATGTTTCTCACTGAAGTGCCTGACGCCTGACCTGTGATCACTCTGTAATTAGGGAGTGTGAATCCTGGTAAACGCACAGTGTGTGTGTGTGTGTGTGTGTGTGTGTAATTAAAGGGCCTTTTAAGTCCACCCCCCAGGCTCTCCATCACCTTCTGTATGGGGTGCTTGTTTGTGTCTTAGCCTCTGTAATCAAAGCTAGAAATCCTGCCAGGTTCTGGAGATAAAAGTCACCTGTTTATGTCTAGGAGGATTAATAATAATTTTCACTTGACATGAGTTATACCTACAACTGACTCTTACCTGGGTAGACATTTTTAATAATGACCCCTCGTCCCTGGAAATGGTGATTAGACACCGTCCAAAGCTGCCGGACGTGTGGCTGCAGTAACGGTGCTGCATTTACCTCTGATGTCTCGCGCCTTTGAGGGGAGTTTGCGTCTAGCCTCAGAACCACGAAGCTGTCCAAGCTCCATTTACAAAGTGCATTTTTACAGGCAGGTTTAATAATAAAAGGTTTAACAGGAAGGTTTAATCAGCTTTAAAATTAAACCTTCATTTTAAAGATTTCTGGGGCTTGTTAAATAATGTTAGTTATTAACCCTACTATTATCTGTCAAGGCTCATTGAGTATCAGTGCTGGTTTATTGAAGCAGTTTGTTTTTGTGGTCATGTGATCTCTTAGGGGGTACCGGGACCACCTGGCTCACCTGGGCGGGATGGACCAGCGGGACAAAGGGTGAGTCCATTTCTGACTGTACGGCTCACGGGCAAGTGCCCTTACTGCTGGAAATTGGTGATTTCATAGACTAGTGACTTCTGAACAGCTGATGTAATTTACTCACTTCTCAACTTCTCAGGTGGGTTTACCTCCCCTGAGCCCCAGGGGGGCGGGCTGCCTCTTTTTAAAGTTGTACCTTCTGCTTTTAAATCTGTGCACAAAACTACATTTCCATTTCCAGGAGATAGAGCAGAGCAGACGTGTAAAATAACGGAGGCAGAGATTCAGAGCAGTCTGCTGTAGCTGTGATTCTGTGGTTCCTCTGGTACATGCTCACGCTTTGTTCCCCCCCCCCACCCCCCCACAGGGACTACCTGGAAAAGATGGTCCCCCTGGACCCCCTGGCCCCACAGGAACCATTGTGAGTGACACATGGCTCTTGGGACCAAGATGGCTGGAGCACTTTTGATGCCACACCAATTCACATCGCACTGACTCGCATCGCACTGACTCACATTGCACTGACTTGCATCGCACTGACTCACATCGCACTGACTTGCATCGCACATTCTTCAGGACTCAGGCCCATTGTGGGTCTGGCTTCATCCCTTTACTGACAACAGACCTGCTAAAATCCCCTTGTGCTACTGCAGCCAAGGGCAAGAATATCATGGCGTCATCATGCAGGTGTGCGGGGCATGGCACTGACCGGGTGTTGGTGACCCATATAACCTGTCATCGCTCCAAAATAACAGGGACCACCTGGAGCTCCTGGACAGCCTGGATCAAACGGACCTCCTGGACCCCTGGGAGATCAGGGACTACCTGTGAGTCACTGGCTAAACTTTCACTACAAGCTGCTCAGCTGAGACAGGATGGATTAGACCCTATTCACCTCTGGTGTCATTTTTAATAAGGAAAATTCCAGGTGTGAGCAGAATTACACACACACACACACACACAGTCAGGTTTTTTAGTGCCCTTTATCTGTCTTATTCTTGTGCAATGACTGTACTTGTTATCGACTGCAGGGCTCTCCTGGAGTCCGGGGAGAGAAGGGTGAACGGGTAAGTCTGGCCCAGCGATGCTTTTCATGACCTTTTGGCCTTGTTGCCCACATCTGTGGCTGCCTGGATCTGCGAACTCTTGGCACACAGGCCCGGTGTGTGCGGCCATCGACTCGGGACCTGTGCTGCTGAAGAGAGCACCCCCTTGTGGCTGTACAGTCCCCCCAGGGGGCCGTGCTAATTAGCGAGCAAGGAGCCGCCATCATGGCTTACCTGGAGAGTAGATTATAATTAGTTACTATATTTGGTTACCCCCCCCCCCCTTCCCCAGGGAGCGGTTGATTACTTCCTCCCATGGGGGACGGCCTTGCCCTCTTGCCTCAGGCTGTCGTGCATGCTCTTTGTTGCAGGGAGATGCACAGTCGCAGGCAGCCGTGCAGGCCATCGCCCGGCAGGTGTGCGAGCAGCTCATTCAGAGTATGTCCCGCCCCCGTGTACATGTGCTGGCACGTCTCGCCTTCTCAGGGGGACGTCTCTGCATCACCTGCCCTAAAAACTAAATCACTTTTCATTCATCTTTTGTGAGTTTTTGCCGTTGGGGGTTAGAAGTCATTAATGGCCATCGGCTTGAAGTTCACATGCATTCAGCTGTGCACGTGTGTGTGTGTGTGTGTGTGTGTGTGTGAGAGTGTGCATGTAACTGCCATATATGACACCAGTTTCACCAATGTTTCACCACTTGCACATGCTAAGTCCACGGTTTGACCACAGAAAGGCTGAGATTCAGAGATCTAGCTGGGGGGGGAGGGGGGGGGGAAGGTGTGAGATGTTGACCTTTTCATGGTGGTTGAACCAGCATAAGATGGAGATCCGTAATTATCTGACCATTTCTGGACCAGGTCACATGAGCCGGTACAACTCCATCCTGAACCACATCCCCAGCCAACCCGTCTCCGTGCGCAGCATCCCGGGGCCCCCGGGAGAGCCAGGGCGCCAGGGCTCCCCGGGGCCCCAAGGAGAGCAGGGCCCCCCTGGCCGACCCGGGTTCCCAGGGAACAACGGGGAGAACGGGCAGCCGGGAGAGAGAGGTATGCCACCGCGGGCTGTCCTGGCCTACACTGGGAGGTGGTGAGAGTCCGAGGGTCTCAAGGTCTGCACCAAGTGAACAGCCAGGCCTTTGTGAGTCAGTAGGAGCTTTACTCGCTTCTCAGTACATTACAGTACAATTACGATGCATTAATTAGCTACCCTGTTATCATTTTTTATTTCATCTGCCTGTTTTAAAATCCCTAAAGGCTGTATTTTGCTATGAACCCACAGAGAGAAATATAGTTATATATGATCATTTATAGTCACAGATTCAACCATTACCTCCCTGACAATGGACATAATGACAACAAAAAAGAGAAATCTGTGCCAGACCAAGGGTAACCATAGCGATTTGTGGCAATTTAAGGGTGCCGTGGCGTTTAAAGACCTCTTAAGCCAGCCACCGGATGACTCTCTTCTTTTCATCGTTTGTGTCTCCTGCCAGGTTTGTCAGGAGAGAAAGGCGAAAGGGGGAGTCCAGGGGTGGGAATCCAGGGGCCCAGGGGCCCCCAAGGACCTCCAGGTATGACCCCACCTCAGACTTCAAGAAACAGGACACTGATCCACTGGGGGGCAGTATAACATCCATGCAAAAAATGACATGTTCGTCATGGGTGCTCTGTGTCCCTCAGCCATGATGGAATATTGGTAACGCTGATAGGCAGTAAGCCATGTTAAGAGAGGACGTCAGTGGGGGGGGGGGGGGCTGCTGGCCTTTATACTGACTGTGATGATGCTCTGTGTGGGACTCTGACTGCAGTAATGTACTGGTTACTCTCACAGGGCCCCCAGGAGAGGGCCGCACAGGCAGCCAGGGTCCCCTTGGTCGCCCTGGCAACCCTGGAACCCCTGGCCGACCGGGCATCCCCGGTCCCACTGGTCCGGCTGGCCCACCTGGATACTGTGACCAAAACTCCTGCCTGGGGTACAACGTAGGAGGTAATTATCAATGGGCTGCTCTGACCTGACAGCCAGTGGTCATGTGGTCTCTGCATGGGCAGTAGTTATGATGGCAGCAGTGTTCCTCATTGTTTTGAGCCTGCAGACTTGAATTCCATCAAAACTTTGAAGCTGTCTGTTAAGCCCAAGAAACAGAAGCGAGACACACTCCCTGTTTTTTGGGAACGGCAGTAAGCTCAAAGTTTTGAGTCATTTTCTTTGTGTCTTCATAGCACTTTCATTCTAGTCTGTAGATCAGTGTTTCCTAATCCAGTCCTCGGGGGCCCACAGCTGGGAGCTGGGAGGGAGCAAAAATGTGGACTGTCTGTGGGTCCCAGAGGACCAGACTGGAAACACTGCTGTATACATCTATGCATGTAACTCACTGTTTTCGGGTGCAGAGCTGACAGACGAAATGAATCACGCATTACAAACATCGCCGCTTCAGATTCGTAAAGGAACTGAAGTTCAGCGTTCCCTGTTTTGTGCATTATGGTTATAGCTATACTTCATTATTCCAGCCATTTAAAGGCATTGATATCTTGATATCTCCTTGATATCTCTAAATGCACTGAAGATTTATTGTTAGCACTTTGACATACTCTATGATGCTTCTAAGTAAAAGGTAGATGACTGCTATTACTCCTATTCACTTAATGCAGAGATATTCAAACTGTGTGGCACACCCCCCTGGTGGGGTGCGAAGGAATTGCAGGGGGGTGCAGGTGAGGGTAAAAAACAAGAGAACTGCATTGGGGTGGGGGGGGGCTGATGCTGGGGCAGACCGATTTCGAACCTTTAGAAATTTTACAAATAATACGAACACATTATATGTCTGTATATATTGTGTGAAGCTATCAAATTAAAATACAGGTATCCCCGTTAAATGTCCGTTTGACCGATGTTTTCATTCTCATTCTCATTAACCATTTAGGTCGTGGCCTAAAAACACTTACAACACAAAACATGTTGGATGTGTGGGGGGGGGGGAATCATGACAAATATATCAGCCCTAGGAGGGCGCTGTAAAAAAAAGTTTGAATACCTGACTTAATGAACTGTAAATAAATCCATATGTATAATAAACCCTTGCTTAGTGCTGGAATTAAAATGTTATAGAAGAGCTTTACAAAGAGCACCCTGTTTTCTTCTCGTAACTCGGACACGGTGTCTCCGTGGTCCGATGTGACATGTATGCATCGTTAATGCATGATGGAGACTCACCACATCAGACTAGAGTGTTTTGTCGTGTCCAGGTCATGGTATTCCTGGGATCACCGGCCCTCGACGCAGCACTCTAACTGCATGGGGTGTTTGTTTTATTTAGAAAGGTTGTGATTGGCTGATGCTTAATGTCACATGGTCAGTAACTGGGATGCATGCTGGTGCCTGATTGACGGTTCATCTGTGTCTCTGTCTGTCTGTAAATGGTTCAAACTCAAGGCCGACATCAGTATGAGAATGACTACTGAGCACAACCCCCCCCCAGCACTGGCCACACTCTGTCCTGAAAGACAAAAACGGGGACCGGCAGGGGAGTCAGCTCAGGGTTGTGTCCAGAACCACTCATGGACACCCGTTCATGTCCACCCCGCTGCCAAATTACCCAGCAGCCTCGATGGCCGAGTATACTGATGTATGTTAAGATCTTCAAAGGAATACTTCAAGACGAAAAGAGACTGATGGACTCTCACCAGTTAGGCTTGCAGGTGCTATTGACAGTGCATTTGTGTGGGGCGCCCGCTGGCCACAAACAGTCAAAACTCTACATATTAAATCGACACCTTCCTTATTTAGGAGATGCAGACGCAGCACGTTCTGCTAACCAGCTAGCCAGCTACGATCTCCTGACCCCCCCCCCCCCTCGCTAGCTGCTTATTTAACCTTCTGAGGCAGTCCGAAGTGACATTTTCAGTGTGGCGCCAAAAACGGCAAACCCATGTTACGGGAAAGACCATAGATGGTCGTCCTATCTGTGGCTGCTGGTATGTTGTCATTAAGTATCCTTTCGTGTTCATACTCACTCCTCTGTCTGTCATGCTAACCTGGACACTGGGTGGTGATGGTTATAAGATGGATATGATGGTTACCCAACTTACTAAGATGTTCCCATAGTACAATTGGCTCCTGAGCCCTACCAGCCCTATGATAATGAGGAGGACCCATATGAGGGGTACAGAGGCTACCCCCATGAGTACTACCAGCCCAACTACCCCGCCCCCCGTCCCGTGGAACCCGAGTCTGAGCCCTTTCCCACAGAAGACGCTGTGGAGGTGAGATCTCCAGGCATGCACCGCTTCTCCAGGAGTCCGTCTGGGAAGAAGCTCCCCGCTGCAGTAATGCGGAGGAGAGCGAAGAGGGAAGACTGGAAACTGCCGATGCCCAACTGAAGTATTCGAACATGCACACGGTCCCCAGAAGAAAGGAGAGGAGGACAGAGAAAACCATGGCCAGAGGAACTGTCCCATCCCGTCAGGTCCAAGTCTACAGGTGGCTGGAGCGAGGACTTGTGCAGAAGTACAAATGTGGTCAATTTTAATGTTCTCAAAGGTGTGTGGTGTTTGGAGCCAATGTGAAAGCTAATTGTATAAATGGGGTGTTCATTGATGTATACTAAACTTTTGTAAATGACCAACAGAGAGCATTTGTACAGCTTGTGTAGTATTATAAATAATACCCTCAGTATTTCCCTGCCGTTTCCTCATTTCCAGGTAGGCAGAATAGATGAGGCTTTTATTTTGAAGCAGTGTTGCATTATGGGCGTCCATTAAACACAGACAACCACAGTACCTACAATTACAAGCAGAGTAGTGGGCCATAACAAATATTTTTGGAACTATTAATGAAACAATGTTATAACACGCATTTGTAAGTATGAAATACAGTTTTGTATAATGGGAAAATAAACACTCTTTTGTCCTGCCTTAAGGGCATCTTTTTTGACAGACTAAAAGATGGAAGAAAGACATTTAAAACCAGGCAGTTTTGTGAACTATAAAATACAGTGGTGGCTTATTGCCTATTTCACATCATGTGTTAAGGAATTTGTGTTCTGTTCAGTTAAGGATGCAGAGCTAATCATGGTCTCCCTGCTCACTCTATTCTTATGTTATTTTTAAGCAAATAAAATGGAAGTAAAACTACAAGGAATGCAATGATCTTTGTTCTGTGTGTGTGTGTGTGTGTGCATGTGGATTATGTTTATATTACATTGTGGGGACCAAATGTCCTCCACAATGTGATAAAATACTGTTATTTTGACATTGTGAGGACCATTTTTCAGGTCCTGACAAAGATCTGTGAATGCAATCAAAAAACTTAAAAATGCCAAAAGTCTCATATTTTGTTTGGTTACTTATGGTTAAGATTAGGGCTGGATAGGGCTTAAGGTCATTATATTCGGAATAGGGTTTTCCCCATAGAAATAAATGGAGAATCCCCACAAAGATATCAGTACAAACCTGTGGGTGTGTGTGTATGTGTGTGTGTGTCTTTAAGAGCTAAAGGGCAATAAAACTGCACAAAATCATTCCTGGGCGTGAATATGACCTCATATTGGTATGAATGTACAGATTTTGAGCCTCCGATTACGCCACTAGGCCTGGGGTTGAAGCTCAGTAGCTATTCCAATCGCTCTGCTTCCTGCTCAGTCCCAGGCAGTGAGATGATAGCAAACCCACCACTTATCAGAAAATTAGATCCTCTACTCTCCATGCTGCCAAGACAAACTAGAAAACAAAAAGGCTATAATCTATTTGTAATACAGCTTTATGATATTCACCACTGTAAGAAGATTCACTTCATCTATGTAGGTTATACTGATAGAGACAGCATTCAAATACAGAACTATGCAGTGTAATTTTCCGTAATTTTATCATCTCTAATACAAACAAATCACTGGGGGTTGATGATTAGCATGAGTCTAATTTAAGTCATGATCTGGTCATTTCTTTTCGTGATCCTGCTTTTTAAACTTGGCTCATCGAGGCGACCATCAAAAGCACTGAGGGACAGCTGAACGAGGCCATCTGCACCGCGAAGTGGTGACGTTGTACAGCGACACATCTGGCTCGTGTCTCCATATGAGCTGAGGCCCTTAAAGCTTTTGTTAGAGGGTCGGCCCAGCTACTGGCCCCCGGAACGTGCCGGGGGTCCAGGACTGTGTGATTAATGGCGCGAGCGAAACCACAAAGCAGCCCGATTATCGACAGGCTTGCATCGCTCTTCAATTCAAACACGTATCACAACTGCAAACAGAGTTGAGGAGCTTCTCATCTGGCTCTATGTACATATGATTATGAGTCTGATACTGGAGAGATTTGGGCCATGGGTTTATTTAATAAAGACACGCTCTAGCATATTGCCTTGTGTTTTGGGGCAACTTACCATTTAGGGATGAGAGCCTATCAATATATTTATTCTGCAGTCTGTTCCCTGTAAGTACACTTTGGAAAAAAGTGAAGTATGAAATTAATACTTAATAAGGTTACAGAAAGACCACATATGAAGGCATACAAGGGGACACCGTAAGGAAAACGAAAGAGAAGCAAATTCAATCAGATGATGGATTTCAAACATGACTCCCCCCCCCCCCCCCCCCATTATAGTTAAGCAGAGGCATCATATGATTGGCTCTGAGGTGATTGGCAGAGGTGTGGTCCAATGAGCTGTTAGAGCTTGCCCCACCCAAAAGTCCAAACCTCCCTACCTGTATGGCACCTGGCTTTCTCAGTGGAACACAAAGACCCTGTCCTCTGTCCAGACAATGCTGGTCATCAAGTCACATAGCAGGTCAGATAAAATAAATAAATCCTTAGACTCATGAAATCAGATGGATTGAATAAGAAATAAATGCACATGTAAGATAAGTGCATTTAAGAATCATAGTTTTGGTGTGCTGTTGCATACCCCTCACACCCAGAATGTGCATTGGGAGTGCTAGTAAATGCAAAGTCATAAAACTAGACTGTTGAAGTCAGGGAGACGATGCCCCCTGGGGGCATATAGCAGGTATAATAGAGATAAAGATAAAACTGAAGTAGGGACACGTCCCCCTACAGTAGCACAAAGCATAAATACAACTGAAGATAAGGAAGAAATACAACATAAGGATAACATAAGTAAAAATATGCAATAAATATGTAAATGGAAATCAGTAATAAAACATAAAAGCGATAAGTATAGAAGAAGGAATAAAAGGATTGTGCAAAAAAAATGAATCCATCCATTTATTTTCTGTACTTGTTTATCCTGTTCGGAGTTGTGGGGGTCTGGATCTTGGAAGCTACTGGCGCAAGGCAGATAATAATCCAGGAGGGGGTGCCAATCCATCGCAGGACACACACATCATGCACGCCTATGGACAACCTGGTAACTCCAATTCACCTCAGCATGTTTTTGGACTATAAGGGGAAAAACCGGGGTACATGGAGGAAACCTCATGATGACATGGGGAGAACATGCAAACCCCGCAGAGCCAGGGCAAAAACTCGAACCCCAGTCTCAGAGGTGTGAGGCAACAGTGCTAGTTGATTGATCTATACCACGATAAATCAAAAGCTTAAGGTCTAGGAGATTTAAACAGTCAGACTCATTACTACACCTTCCTGGAGATCCTCACCATCATTTGCTTGGCGCTACACACTTTGAAACACCAATAAAGACAGGAACTGTGTCTCACTCGGTCCGGTGAACAAACAGATCAAAATCTGGAGTTTTCTGCCTCACAGGCTTCTTGGGTGATTCATTACCAGTCAACATGCCCATTATACAGGACAGAACACACACCAGTGGGTCAAAGGGAGGGCAGTAAACTTTGGCTCAGCTGTCTGAACCTTTCAGGTTCAGAGTCACCTTGGGCCTACAGGTCATTGATATACAGCAGTTGACCTGGTCAGAAGATAAATAGCTACACATGAGGTGAAGTCAGGCACTCCAATCTGAATAGCTTTCAATATTTTTCTAGATTAAAAACTAACCTTTTATCACCAATGTGTTAATAACAATATGCTGATATTACATTAGCTTCTTTTGAAAATTCCTTGGGAGTTTTGAACCGCATCAGTGCACAGCACTCACACGGCAGTGTCTCCCTGGCAGAAATGACACGTGTGAACCCTCCTCGATCTGTCACTACATTCTTGGCCCCGAAACGAAGCCTGCTTAACCTCAAATACTTCAGATAAACAGATCTTCCTGCCCTGAGGCTGACATACAGGCAGGGGTGTGAAGAGGGCCACTTCAAGTTGTTACTCTCCTTCTCTGGTGTAGTTAAGTTTCAATTTGGCCCCCATTTGGGGACAGGGTAGTTAATAAATTAAAGAAAAAGTTGAGAAAAGCAAAGATTTAAACAAATACCACCCTGTACAAAATATATTTTAAAAATCTATCTAAATAATGCATTGAAGAGACAAATTAAAAAACGTTAGAATAAGTAAAACAAAAATGTAATACAGCTACACACAATGGGTTATAGTAGCTACTAAATGGGACAAAATCACATCAAGTTCATTTATTAAAAGGAAAAGTAGTAAGACATTAAGAACGTTTTCATCTAAGCATCTCATTTGAGTGGGTGTTGATTTAGCAATCCGCCAGTGAAGTTTGTGTTGGGGGACTTTAACTGGCACTGCATCTGCCACATCAATGTAAGGAGAACAACAGTAGGTCCACAACCCCTTAGAAGAGAGACAAGAATCTCTTATTACTGCAGCTTCAGAATCTGTGATGAGTGGTAGCGTGTTAGAGACCCGTCCCTGTTTGGAGCATATGATTTGTTCCTGTTGATGTGCATCTGCTTGGTCTTGAATGAGATGGTATTCATTATGTTCTGGATATAAAAATCCACTCAATGGCAAATGTATTTATTTATATCTGTTTTTTTCCTCCACCAAACTCTAGGGATGAAATGTTTTCTCAACAATGTCTTTGAATGTTGTGCATTTAGAACAACAGATGGGTATGTGTAGTAGAGTACAAACATGTATTGGTATATATCCCTATCCTTAAGGCATCAAGAGGAATAAAGTGGTGAATGGCTCAGTGGACTAAGTCTCTGTGTCTGTGATCAGATCATTGCTGGTTTGAGCCCTGGTCTTGACAGAACAATCGCATGTCCATAGTCCCCTGAGTAAGGGTCTCTACTCAACGATTCAGGGGCACTGCACATTAGCTGACCCTGCACTGTGACTTCCAAGCTATAGAGAGCAGGATGGGGTTGGTGAAGAGAAGTGTTCTAATGTACTTGTGCAAATAAAGCATGTCTGTTTGTTTGTTTCGAATATGATTAATATACTCACGTGTCTACAGAACATGGTAAAGACAATCTCCCTATAATGAGTTAATACGCAAGTGTTATATTAAAAAGTTAAACTTTACAACCAATTCTCAAAATCAAATTACCCATAAATTCCTCATCCGACACAGGGTCCAAGTGGCTGGAGCCTGTCCCATCGAGTATAGAGTACATGGCATGGCCACACCCTGGACGTGATGCCAGTATGTCAGAGAGCACACTCACATTCACAACTCTAGGTAATTTAAAGAACTGGAAGTCTTCGCAGTGCGCATGGAAACCCAAGCAACAAAAGGAGTACATGCAAACGCCACATTAGGGCGGCTGCGTGACAGCAGGCCCTAAAAATCACCCAATAAAACAAACCATACCAAGGAAATAATCTTAATACAGTACTATCATCACTGAGCGGTAGAGGTCGCTGTTGGCCATGCATTTTCACTCGGTCAGCCTTTTCCAGTGGTTGTTTGAAATTCTTATGCAATGTAGTAACGTAAACAGTACAAACGAAACAATTTCTTTATCATTTCTTGATGTATTTTTACTAATTATATTAAATGCTGGCTTCTCTTTCGAAGTCCGTAGTAGAAAGGTTGCGTACGGACCGAGATCTGTTTACAGTATATGAATAAATACTATTTATTGACAGTTATGAGTCAGGATCAAAATATGCGATTCAACCGAATTTCATTTCAGGGGTTAATTTGCTTTACAACAAAAATACATTTAACATAATTAAATCATACATTATAAACGTTTAACTTTCATGTGTATATTAATACACAGGACAACTTTCTAAACAGGTTACATTCGTTTTAAAATGTCTTTTTGCTATGTAAAATAAATATTGATATACAAACTGTGCATCTGCGGTGCCAACAGCCTTTTTAGACATCCTTCGGTCCAATTGAACAGACAGCATGCAATTACCAGATCAATAATTTAATATGCAATTACGCCGACTTCACTGCTGGTGCAACGTGACGCCGAAGCCGCAGTCTCATTCACTTTCGTGGGGGAATTGTTTTGGGGACCCGCCACTCTGACAATATATTGTGTAATCAAGATATAGGTATACATATTTTTGATTTTGTTGTCTTTTACAGGCGTTCTCTTACCAACGCAAATAAGTATATCTATAACTGCAATGAAAGTAACTTGGGCATCGTATGCAAATGATGGGCTGACGTCGCAGGTCACGTGGTCCTCGGCGTAGCTCCCCCCGTGAAGGTCCCCCCCCCCCCACTGTTGTCTTTAGGATTCAGTGAGAATCTTTAGAATTAATCACCGTATTTGTTTTTACTAGCCGAGAAAGGCACCGCTTTCTGGGGGGAGTCTCCCGCTAAATCGCCCACCCAGCACCGCGTATGTAGCGGGGGCAGGTAAGGAAACTGCCAAAGCACACATTTCCCTTTTTGTTGAACGGAATGGTTTAGAGGCTGCCGACAAAAAAGAAAACAAGTTAGAAAGAGGCTGCCTTTTCTAAAGTAAAGTTAAAAGCTGCTCGCTCGGCTAGGCTAGGCTAGGCTAAGCTACTCCGGGTCTCTTCCATCACTCGCGGTGCTTTGGTAAGTTAGCTGGCTAGGCTAAGCTAGGCTAAGCTAAACTAGTGCGTGAACTTTGGTCGTCCCAAATCGTGCGGAGAGCTGGCCCAGCTAGGCACCGGACTGGGTAGGTTGAACACAACGGCGGGCTCCCGTCCCGGGGGACCGTTAGCCGGCTACCTTTGCAGTGTTTACACGCGTATGTGTCTCTTTTTTCTTAACTCGGAGAGCCAAAAGTTTCAGCGCGCACACTGCCAGTGGTTAGCTTCGGTCGGCGGTGGCGCGTGTGGCAGCGCGCTCTACTTTTTAATAATGTCGGAATAATCACCGAAATATGGCTCCCGGTGTCGAAATGGCGTTGCATTAGCTCGCCTTGCTAACCGGCTAACATTACGTCGCCGTGAATAAAACAAGCCGTTTGTAGCGGGGGGCTGGCGGGCTACCTGTCCGTTACGCCTCGCTGTTTACACGCGCTGGGAGGACACGGTTCGCACTTTTACTCACTACTGCCTGGTTAGTGATTTTTTTTTTGAGAGGGGAGGAACTAACTGGTTAAACGCGTGCTTGAGGTAACTGTGCGGCGCTTTGATTTGTGGCCGGCGGCGGCGACGCCTTCCGCAGCAGGACTGTCTGGCGACGACTCGGAGAATCACCCAGTACGGGGAGTACCGCGGAGAAAGGGGGCACGAGCTGGCCACCCCCGCCGGAAAACAGCTGGAGCCAGAGACTCTGTGACTGTAACTTACCGAGCCCGTGGCGGTTAACCCGAACCTTTACCCGTGTGTCAGTCGCCGGAACTGTTGGGTCCTTCGGCCGTCCGTATCGAATCGATCGGGGTATTATTATTATTATTTGTTATTATTATGATTATTGTTATAATTATTATTATTAGTTCATAGTTAGCAAAGAAACGAAAAGGAGGCTGAAGCGCTATTCAGCCCGCTGCCCTGTGGAGCTGTCCGCCCCTGTCCGTTCCCCGCCCAGTCGACCCGCTTTTCGCCGAACCGAATATTCGCCTTTTCCTCCCGCTGCACGCACATATTCCTCTTTTTTCCCCCCCTCCATACCGTCTAGATGAAGGTTTCCGTCTGTTCAGGTAACCGTGTAAATATAGTATGTATCATTATAGTTTTTGTGATTACTGTGTAACCAAGTGAAACATAAATTGTCTTCAAAGATAACACAGGAATAGTATAAATAGGGGCGGCAGAATCGATTATCTTTCCAACTTGTTTATTGACTTTAAAGTGAAATGCTTTTGCTATTTAATTTCCTCCCGTTATTACATTTTTGTTGTACATATTTGTCAGCTGGAAGACAAGCAGTAGTTACAGGAACCGGTGGATTAAAGTATTTCTGTCTAGAAAGCAAGCTGAAATATGTATTCGTGAAAGAATGAGAATGATTTTAGTCTCTGTTTAAATGTCTAAATTATTCAGTGGAAGTTTATTTGTTGGGCTGCTATACGCATGTGGGCTCTGAACATGAACTTGCAAACTAATCATTTCTGGTTCAAGTGGCAGGAGAGACTGTGAGGTGGAGTCCCTTATTGGTGTACTTAACCCCAGTTACTCTGGTTAAGAGTTGGATGATAAACTGCATGCAAATAATCTGTTAATGTGTGGAAACAATATTAGTTGCAGTTTTTTTGTAAACTCCATATATTTACCTTTAGACTTTGAGACTGTCGTTTAAGTTTGCAGTTTACTGGCATGAATGAAACGGGTGACTGTGTGATGAGTACAGCTCTTAACCAACTCAACGAGCTGCTGCCTGACGAGTATATATAAACTTTACATGGTTTCTGATCAGTCCACTGTGCACATCCTTCAAAAGCTTCTCAGGAGTCTGGTGTTAAATGAAAGGTCAGCGAATGCATTTCTGAAATTGGCTTGATTTTTTTATAATAGATTACCTGTAACTTGGTTGTTTATGCTTGCAGCAGTATATGAATGAGACAGAGCAGCATACTATATTATTTTTGAAACCTGAGCCAAATCTTTTTTCTGCTAGTTGTATTCTTCCAAGAAGACTGCATCTAACTCATGTGTAGATCGTAGCCTTCATTGTAGATGGTTTTTATATGGCTTGACAGATGTTTTTGTCTCTAGATGATTCATTTCCTCCCTACACACAACCCTTGACCAAAACACTTAGTATTTTATCCTATGTCCTTTTAGACACTAGCATCTCTTAAACTTGACAAGGATAAGTGCTGCCAAAGGATGTCACTGCAGACTTGTCCAGTAGTCTCTTCTTTTTCAGCCTGTCTGTTTTTTACAGCTCAGACCTGAACATTTATGACCGTTCTGTTCTACAGCCTCAGAAGCCTGCTGGTTGAAAATTTAATGATGGCCTTTTCCACTTGCTCTGTTCATCTATCCAAATTTATACAATTAACTAGTGATGAGTGAAGATAACAGCAGAATAAAGTATTTACCTGAAATACTCTCCATGGTCCTTGGGGCTCAACGACAGAATAATTCATAGCCTTAAGTACCTCGTCTCAGTAAATTGTTTTTTATTGCCTTCTTACTGTGCTTCCCAGTAAGGAGGTTACTTCTAAGTTATGTATAGGATTATTGGAGAAAAACACAATATAGTGCTATTGTTTAGTCAGGTTAATGCTCTGCTTGATACTTAAGCAGACTGTTATGAAGATATTAAGAATGTCAAGGGGACAAATCATTGCAGCCATGCCCTACTCTTGAAGTCTGAAGATAGTTGTTGGCGAGCAAGAAATCTTCTGTTTTCAAGAATGCTTCAGATGCGTTACCGAATGTCTTGCATTTGCTTAGCAAGCCAGTTTTCTGTATTTGTCATTTCCTAATTCTAGTCGTCGGTACAGATCCACTTGTATGGTTTCATCTCCACCCACTAACAGAGAGCTGTAGTCTGAAAAGCATCCTTTAAGACCTGTCCTGGAAGTGCACGGTTAACACAAACAGCTTGGCTCAGCCTTTTAACACACCGCTGCACCGTAACTCAAAATACATTCTACTCTGTGACAGCTCGTCTTAGCATGAACTGAATTATGTATTGCTAAAACCCATAAGTCTGAGCCACAGTGGGTTTCTGTTTCTGTTCAAGCTGGGCAACTCTTTTGCAAATATAATGTCATATCCTGTGAAGCTAATCCATGCCCCTGAGACAGAGTGTTCTGTTAAATTTGTATTAGTGAATTTTTAATGAAGGTGTGGTGCACTTGAATTAACCTGTGAAATAATCAATTTGGATATTTGATGTCTCTGGGCTTGAAAGATTCATTGTCTCCTTGGCTTTTCCATCTCTCTTGTTTTAGTGTCATGTAAAATGTGTTAGTGTGACATGCAGCTGACTTTTAGAAATCAGCCTTCAGTTTTTAGTCTACAGCAAAGCTATCAGTAACACATTCGCACCTCATGTTTCTAGTGATTGGCTAGCAGGACTGCTGTCGTGGCACCATGGAATTTCAAGATGCCCTGCTGGTGGTTTGATACATCCAATCTGTAATTAATACCTGTCATAAATTGTCACCCAATAAAATAAGTTCTGGATAGCCATTGGTGTGTGCAAAGGGTTTTGCAGCATTATGAATCTTATATACACCTGTTGAAGGAGGTGCCATCTTTTTCCATAACATCAGATGAAATCTCCAATTATAAACTTAACATCAGACCAGTTAAATTTTTTATCAAATTGTATCTTTGCACCTTTCCCCATGTGCCCCACAATAATTTCAGCTCCCACAGGCAGAGTTGTTTAGTCTTGACTGTGTCCAGATGCAGATTCCTGACTTTACTTTAATTGTCACCTTTAAAGCTAGGTTATACTTGCTATAGAAGCTAGCAGCTTTGTGGCATTACTTATGTAACAATGATGGCTGTATAATTGCTTCATCACCTTGACAATAGCTTATTTATAATGCAGCTGTAGCCTTTGCTCATTATGTTGACTCTTAAGTGTGCAAGTTCATGTCTCGTGTTGTTTTTTTTTTGCTGTGTTTTCTGAATTAATTTGGGAAGTCTGAGTGTGTATTTGATACACAATACATACAAACTGATGTACATTAACAAAAATGCAGTTAATAAAAATGCTAATTGGTAGACAGTGATACAGCACAGTTACAAGAATATATACACATTTACAAGGATATGGTTAAAAAATCAAAAGCACCTTCCCCAAAAATACTCAAAACCAAGACCAAATGATGCTAATCTAAATAAAATCTTCCAGAATATGCATGATCTGGAATATTCTTACTAAGCTCAATAGTTCAAGATGAAGTCATGATGATGGTGATTCCAGCAGTCTATAGTGTAGATGCAGTTCCAAGATTCAGTACATGGTAGTTAGGGTGGAACCAATGCAAGTGTTAGGAATAGGGGAGCAAACTACAAAACCCATTCATTTCCTATTCACAGTTCCTTCCTTTAAAACTTGTACCTTAAAAAGGAATACTCCAAACTAGTATTGGTACCTGGCGTACCACCAGGTGAGCTGCACTCCTAGGTTCTGGTGACACTTTTCTGAAGGACTAGAAGTGTGTTTTGCTTAATATATATACGGCATCACACTCACTCTTTATCAGTTTGAGTCTTTCAGACACAAAAATATACATCAATCAAGAGGGATTCCCTAATGCGGAATAAATAAGATTACATCTGCACAACAGCTCATGTTTCATCGTTCTCTGGTTAGATGGATTGGCACCTAATAAAGAATGCAAAGAGCGGAGGCGGGCTGGTCAGAGCGCAGTGGGAGTTAGATTCCCTGTGTTCCAGAAAATGCCAGGTGTGATGACTAAGAGCACTGGCTGTGTGATGTCATCGTTGTAGGTTTCCCTTTTTCTTCAGATGCTTGTTTCCTTGGTCACAGAAGACAGCAGGCTTCCAACCATAAAATTAGTTTTGTAGCCAGTTATGTATATTTAACCTGAGTTGCTGTGGTAAAATTCAGCTGCATGAATGGGAGTTTTAAAACGAGAAACTGTCAGACGTTCCTTTGCCGTAATTTGTATTAAGTACTTTACTCACAGGTGCCACAGGAAGGCCTTTCAACTTCAGCTACTGATCGCTGAGTTCATGTCCATGTTAAACTAGGCTGCTGGAAACTCCCATGTAAGAACTTGCTATTTTTTGCTTGTTTATTGTTTATTTGATTATGTAATCTAAATTTGTTTAGAATATTTTAGTTTCAAGATGACCGATTTGTGATTGGATTAGTTTTATATATTCTACATTATAACACCTTGCTTAAGAGCAATTATTCTTGATGCCCCTTTTGCAGTTTTTATTTCTTTTAATAGGAGATCAGGTGAAGTTTAATGATGTAATCTCTTTAAAAGGTGTATTTGATATGGTAGTATGGGGTGAAGAGGCGGTCATGCATTCACACGCATGCACACTGCCCCAGGGCTGCAGTGTACGGACTTGGCTCTTCTCCAGCTCTTTGCCCCACTTTACAGAGGCTGACCCAGCTTCCTACACAGTTGCTGCTCTATCTAGTCGCGTCTTCATAAGTTGGTTCAATCTCTAAAATAAGGTCTAAGTTTTAAAATGCTTCAGACACTCCTGTAGCAGCCAAGACAAATTGTAAGCCCTTGTTTCTTTGCTTTTCATAGGTTTTCACCAGCCATTCTCACTGGTTCTTATCTTTTTACATACAAATGCCTTTTGCATTGTATAAAAGGTTGTATTTTTGCAGCGTAGGTGCCTGTGTATTTTTGCATGTGATATAATTGAATGATTCTCTGGATATTTGAAATCATCTTCGAAGTTCTTTTGGCCAACTGTGAGCTTTGGAGGGTAGCCTTCAAATAACTTCCACCCCCATTGCAGCTGGGGGGGGGGGGGGGGGGGGTTGGGTTAATA
>JAODJU010000046.1:6194159-6213240 GCA_026776725.1 Gnathonemus echidnorhynchus
CACACACACACACACACACACACACACACACACAGTGCCCAGTTACAGCACACACACACACACATATGTCGTCATCATGAAAGGCTGGAAACCTACATCAGAGGTGGAAGTGTGAACTTGCATAAAGACTGACTTTAGCAGTGGGAGATAGAGATACCTGCTCTGTGAAACTCCTTTTAAACTGACAAGGCTTTTCTCAAAAAGTACATTTATTAATGAAATCCCTTCTCATGATTAATATGCTAATGGCTACAGCTGTGCTTCTCCCGAGGGCCAGATTCTCAAAATAAGTTGTGCTGATCATATATTCAGGAGAATGTTGGTTCAGTGGGCTGTTTCTAGGTTGCACAAAGTTAATGGAAGGCGAGAGCAATAACATGAAACAGTGCAGATGGTGTTGTTCAATATAATGTCCCAAAGCCACCGACTTGCTTTCGACATGTTTCCTAGGTAACAACCTTCTATTTTTGAGAAAACACAGACCGGTGCAGCTTTAGGCCTCTGTTGTAGGCCCACGCTTTATTTTCCTCTCGTCCCAGGTTCTGCAGGGATATTGCCCAGTGTGCTCTGTGCCAGGAAGAGAGAGAAGGTGAGCTGGGCAAGTCTGATACAGGTGATTGCCCCCCCACCCCTAGGCAAAACAAGGAAGCCAGGAAGATCAGCCAGCACATTGCAAAGCTGTCTCTGATAAGCATGGATTTTATGGAAAGCAGTCTGTTCTTTTGCCATAATGGAAAAAATTTATATTTTTTCTTGGTCCTAAAGTACTCATTGACATCCAGGATCCCTAGAAGATTCTTAACCTTTAAACTACTATAATCACGATTTGTAAATAAACCATGCATTCCCTCGGTAAACCATATAGGTTTTGAGTCAATATGTATGTTTAATCTTGTGTTCTGTATTAGTTGAACAAGGCCAATATAATAACCTTGATGAATCCAAATAAAGGGTCTGGCTGCAAACTTCACCTGTGAGTCAAACTCCTCTGTCAGTAAATTTCACCTGAGGGTAAGGAAATGATGTAAAAGACATGCATGGTCTCTTCATTTTGGTGTTAAAGTGGGTTTATGATTAAGGCTTGTGTCAGTGGAGCTTTAATGAATACAGTGTTAAATTTAACAAATCACTAAGGGGGAAATGTGTAAATTTATTTGGAGATAAATTAAATCATCCATAGAGTAATTTATGTTCAACGTTAACGGTTCTCTGTTTATTATGATTGATCCATCACTGTCTAGTATTAAATCAGTTTTTATATAGTGCCTTTCTTAAATTACTCCAGTTTTCATTGCATTTAACTTTGCACAATACAGCGTGAATAAGAAAACAATCACTTTAACCAATGGCAGCATGTGAAACTCGTTTAGTTGTTAAATTTTTCCAACGATGAAGCTGGTGCAAATAATGACATTTTATTAACAGAAATAATGATGCCAACACCAAGAATATTATAATTGACCCTTTTTCCACCTGCCCTGTACTCTTGTGCACAAGCAGTTTTAATAATTAATAAACAAATATTTAATTAAATATAAACCTTTCAACAGTAAACCTGTAGCATCTGGCATAATTGCATTTAAATGAGCAATAACTATGCATGCATGTTAAGTAATACATGGTAAAACAGAATCCATAAATTCAGTTTGTTAATGGAACTGTTTTTAAACATGGTTCATACACAATGATTATTTAAGTCCCGTTTATCAAACATATCTTTATTAAATTCTTAACTGGCTGTTTTTTTTTAACTTTACAGATAATTATTTTAATACAATGTGCATGGAAGGTGATTAATGAAGTCTTTCACTGGTAAAGCCGTTTCACAACTCAGTTGGCACTGAGTAGTAAAATACATAAGGATAGATGGGAGAAAGTGCTTTTAAAAAAATACTGTGGGCAGTGGTATATAGTCCTTAGTATTAGTGAAAACCTTTACTTCAAAATACAAAGACCATAATTCTCTGTGTAACGTACACGCCATTTCCTTAGCATCAGATGAGATTACTGACAGAGGTGGTTTACTCACAGGTCTGGTCAGTAGACTGACCCTTGACTTCAGTCCTTGTATCAAGATGAAAAATACACATAAAATACATAACACTGTAAATATACAGCTAAATGCTCATGCTCTATGCGATAAATTTGCAAATCCCAGACACTGTTGAAATCTGCAATCACTAGAGCCACTGACTGATTGTAGCATTGTGCAGGCTTGTTTTTACACTGCTCTGCTGCCAGGTCAGCGAATGTCTGTAATTCTTGATTGTTCGATTCTGTTTCATACTTGTCAGATATTTGATAAGTGTTTTTCCTGGTTGACTTGGTTGACAAGTTGAAGCGTTTGATCTGGCCTGCTGGGGTTTCTGCTCCCAGCTCTGTACATTGTTCATAGGCAGGGTTCTGCTAGCAAAGTCTCAGCTTGGCATCCAAATACCTCTTAAGACGAGTATTTCCTCCTGTGTCTTCTTGTCCTGCAGTAGGACGTCTCACTGGACTTGAGGCTCCCTTTGGAATTCTGCGGGTCTTACTTTTCAAAGGGTGTTTCTTTCCAAAACTTGCTGATGATTTTAGGTGCATGCAGTGCAAGGATTTGCAGTTTGCTGTTGGTGAAGACAGTGGTGACAAAAGTATAGCATCAAAACTCTGCCAGAGTTTGTCAGCCATTTTACATTCTGCTTTCCTGATGTTTCAGAGAGCTATATAAAGTGGACACCTAAGGAGTTACATGGTGATCTGAGAACCTGGTACTACTGTAGATCATTTGTGGTAATGCTGAGTTCCTAGTTAGAAGTTTCAACTGGAAAGCCCCCTTAAGTCGGAATTCCTACTCGGAAGGAATCTACACAACCCCAACCTCAGAATTCAAGATGGCTGCACCCTTTACCAAAATAAGTTAAAGCTGTAGTTTTATACTTTTTATACTTTTTTATACTGTTTATTAGTACTTATGTCTCATTTGTGACTCATTAAATCGGTCGTGCACATAGTATGATCCTGCCGCTGTCTGAAGACGTGTTGCTATGTTATTTGTATGCGCAAAATACCACATAATGTGCTATCAACTGATATTGCTAACAATGACTAACAATTAACCGGGCTAGAACTGGGGCCTGATTTAGAAAGCAGGATTTCTTGCTTAGCCAGATAGTCTGGGCTAAATGTAAGTGAACAATGATAAAGGCCATTTAAATTGGGGTAAATTAAGTTTGACAAGTTATCCAGCTAAGCAAGAAATCTTGCTTTTTGAAACAGGTCCCTGGTATTGCTAAATGGCTTTCCTACTTGCTGTACTGTCGTAGTTCCCCGTTCCAACTTCCGACCTTCAAAGTAAATGGAAAGCAGCATAAGAACGCTGTTTGAGGTAAGACTGCTGCTGTGTGGGGTGTACATATTTGCTGTAAATTCTTTATAAAAATGTCACAGTGTGACGGTTGTTGCACAGTTCATTTCAATTTATTTTTAACAAAAATGTTAAATAGCCAGGAGCTGAGAGGAGAGGAATCGCATCACATTCCTATGTGGTCCTGATTAATGATGCCCGGTATCCATTATGAGGTCTGTGAAATGTGTTTCAAAATGGAGAGCCAGTTTTTTTAGTATGTGTTTTTGTTTTCTTTGTTCTAATTGGATGTTGCTGTCCTGTTACTGCTGGCTAATGCTGCCCACCCCCACCCCCCCTTTCTGCAGACCTTATTTGCGATCGGCCAGTGTTACTGTATTACTGTATTTAATCATTTCTGGGAAGGAAGCCATGAGCCATCTCTCTGCAGGACTCTGGTCCTGCCGGGCCACTCACATGAGCTCAGCGGAGGGCCCCAAATCGATTGCCTGTCCACTGCTCTCACATGCTCCGCCGTTTCCCCCTCTTGAAATATTTAGTATTTCCAGTGCTCTGCAGTTTTAACCTTGTCCTGTAATTGGAATATTACATACCACCTTGACGTCTTTTGTGTTCTATCAGTGTAAAAAAAAAAAACGCATAGGTGCTGTGATTCTCTGCACAGGAAAAAAATAAATGATTCTTTGTCCCTGAGGTATTTGGAAGAAAGAATGAAACACTGGCATTTACAGGATTCAGGCTTAATACTACACACAGTGTGCAGCCAAAATATTTCCCTGCTTGGCTGGTATTTGAAATGAACGTCTTTATGGAAGTGGAAAGGCTCCAGTATGTGATACAGGCCAGCATCTGCTACAGGTTGTGACCTATCGTGGTGCTTTCTTGAAGCTTCTTATCAACTTGGAGCCAATCTGAAACTACACTAAACTGTGTGTGTGTGAGAGAGAAGGGGGGGGTGTCATAACTGAAAATAACCATCATATTATGCAAGTATTATTTTTAAAAAAGGATGGTGGCAAAAAGTTTTCATACCTACCATTTCAAGTTGGATTAGGGTTTTTTAATAAATTTTTCAAGCAGTGTTGACTCTGTGGTATCCTGGACGTGCTAGCCAGGGGGAGCTGTATGAAAAGTATCCTTTTCATGGCTCTGTGGGGAAATTAAATGGGTCTACCTGCAGTTTGTGGTTTCCATAGCAACCCGTCAGTCCAAGCCACAGTCTTGGACTGTGCGCTCCCTGAACCTGGGAAACGAACACCCCTAGAAGTTAAAATATCTGGGATCAGACGCTGTGACGTCCTAAAGATGACCTGTAATGAATGTCTGTCTGAGTGCCATTTGCCTTTCGAAAAGGAATCGTGTTCATATTCCATAGCTTAGTCTAGAGTTGACGGGTATTTTTCTCCTCTATTATTGTTGGCGTTCGTTCCAGTTAGCTTCTCTATGCTCAGTGCTCATAACCTGTGCTGTGGAGTAGGGTGGGCAGGGTGCTGCCCGCCTGGTGTTACTCGCCTAGTGTAGCAGCTGCAGCCTGTCTTTATGTGGAGGCTGAGGACTCCTCCTGTCTCCGAGCTGTCGCTGGCACTCCAGGCCCACGACGCCGAGCGAGACAGCGACTCATGCATGATTGATCAGTTCAGCCTTTCCCCGCTGGCGCCCAGGCCGGTCCACTCTGGCTCCCCCCCGTGCCCCCTCCAGTGCTGCGTCTCACCTCGGCACTGCTCGCCTTGCCTAATTAATACCTGCAAGAAGGTCATTAATATGCAGCAGCAGGCTCGCCAGGGGACGTCTCCGTCTCTGCTGTTGCTATAACAACAGCATGAAAATGAAGCCCTCCTAAATTTTACATTTCGAAACTGCTATCGCATTAACAGTACAGGGGTAGAAAACCTTAATAGTGTCAGCAGTTCATCAGCAGTTCATTGCAATGTTTAGTAGATATTAGCTGTGTTGTTTTGGCTTAAAGACACTGATCTGCATGGATGTTTACCAGGAATGTCACACCCTATGGTAAATAAATAAGACCACTGGTCACAGGTACAAGGCAACAATCCTGCTAACATGCCATTCCCATGTTAAACCTGAAAAGGACATGTCAGGTCATTAGGAGTCGTCATATATCAGTCAAGAATTTTCAGTCTTTTAAAATGGAAGGTAAAATAGTTGTGCTGCACTGGGCTACAGACATTCTTACTGGGAGAGTCCCTGGACAAGTTGCCTCGGACTTCTCACAGTCACATATTGTAAGGAGGCCTTCCCCAGGACAGTAATGATATGTCTAAACTAATTAGACTTAACACCTGCTCTACCCCCAGATACTTACCCATGGTGCCTGTTTCCTCTGGATTGAAACATTGGGCTGACCTGAATACTCCAAAGCTTTGGGTAATTGATTCTCATCATACATGTTCATGTCTAATCTGAATATTTTATTCAAATTGATGTAATTTTTTTTAAAGAAGGTGACAATTAAGGACTGTTTAACCTTCCTTGGGGTATTGCTTTTGTATTATTATTTTAGAACCTGCTCTTATTCCACAAAATTCAAAAAGTCACATTTTTGTCTGTATTCTGCTCTCCGTCGCGTTAATGGAAAGCAGCTTGTAAATTATCTGTGTCGACGCATCGACGATCTTCAGATGCGCTGGTGGATGGCAAAATTGACCGAAATGTTTTTCGTAGTACAGCTTGATCAGCTGTGAGGCGTATTGCCCGCTGACTGCCTGTGACATTTCTAAAAAGATAGTTATCAATTGAGTGAGGGGCTATGGAAAGTATTATACACCTTCTGGGTTTTTCTTTAATTCTGAAAGTGGGTTACAGTGCAAGCATTACAATAAAGGTGAAATGGGAGCACTGCTCAATTTCTGTGGATTTATATCATCTTATTTTGAATAGATAAAAGATAGATGCTGTGTATACCATACATATGGTATACAATCTTAGGAGCAAATGAGAAATATGTACATGTTCATTATGAATACATATGTGTTCTCATCTTTATTTGCGTCTTGGAAAAAAAAAGTCTTAGAGGGACAGCCCCCCCGACCCCCTCCCCCCCGACCTGTTTGTCTAACAGCCTTTTTCTGAGGGTTGATTGATGATTGTCTTTCCACGTCTTTGATGTTGCACTGCAGCAGACAGGAACTTTCTTCCAAAATCTATTTTGACACATTAGTTATCAACAGATGGAAAGTACTGTGGGCTAGCAGACTCTCCCCACCTCCACCTCATGCTTTGGAAGCCATTCAGTCCTTTCTTGCATTTCTTTTAGATGAAGATTATGACAATGATAAGTTAAGGGTGTATAACCAAAACCTAAATTCATTCCAAATTTCATTGTGTGAAAATTAAGACTCAGCTGTTAGGGATCTGGCTTACCATATCAGTCCTTTCTGGATTTTATGTTGGTCTGACTACAATATATAAAAAAAAAATGTGCATCTGTATCCTGTTTTCATCTGGGAGTTCTTTTGTTCCACCACATGGACATGTGTCTGTTGATTGTTTGTATGAGAGAATTGAGGTATCATGGTTTGGCGTGTGCTTTCTGCATCTGTGTTCTGTACCTCTTTGGTTGTTTATTGGAAATGAATTCTGTGTAGTTGCCTTCCCCATATCAGATAAGCTTCCTGATTATGAAATGAGTCACACACAGGACGAGTGACAGTTTGCATTATAGATGGTGACTCTGTGCTTGCTGATGAAACAAGAACTCCAATTTTACTGGAACCTTCAGAGAGCGATGCCACGCACAGGCATGCAAGCGCGCGCGCAGACACACACACACACACACACACACACACACACACACACAACACACATGCTTATACCTTCTGGTTCTGTGGGCTGTGATAGCCAGTGTTCTGCCATTTTTTTTCATGCACGCGATAGATTCCCCCTGTTCACTTGCTGTCACTTTGCATCAGTCACTCTCTCTGGGCCCCAACCTCTGCGTCTCTGGCCTACTTTGCGTTCTGTTTGTGCCGCCGCTTTGACGGGGCCTGTGAAATTCCCCGCTATATGACTGGTGTCCCGACTGCCTGGATGCAGCTCATGTCGACAGGGGCTGTCAGAAGATCCCCACCATGTGCCAGCCTTCGACGTGTCAGGAGTCTCGTAGGGGTTCAGGCTTCAGCTAGTCAGCATGACCTGCATACATCTCAGAAGACAACTGGCCAAGTCAGAAACTACTTGCCGGGAAGACTTGGGACGGCCATGATCATGGCGAGGCACAAATTGCCCATCCTCCTTTTTGTGCCAACTGATAGTGAGAAATACTTGTTATTCACATTCCTATTCCTATTATTTATATATCCAGAATCTTCTGGGTTTTTTTTCCTTTGCTGTTCTCAAGACACCAGGTTGTTTGCTTCCGATATATTTTGTCCTTATGTTCTGTCTTCCATAATGCAGTTCCCTTCGCGTGCTTGGCTGAGAATCCTGTCGTCTGTCACTTGTATTCTGGTTATGATTATTTACTGATGTATGGCAATGGTGAAAGGGCAGTTAGACACACATTGGTATTCCGTGTACAGTCCTAATGACATGGTCTGCATAATATTTAACTGGTGTGACAGGACTGGAGATGAGTTGAAGATTTTTCATAATTACCAATTCATGGTCTTTAGACATGGAACAGCTTGTGTCAAGCACAATTATAGAGGATAATTATAAAGCACACTTTCTTTGGGTTAACAGGATACGAATGTTGTGCATTTTGTATGTCTCCTTATTCAGGCCCCATGTTTGAAGTCTGCATGTTCTCTCCATGTTCTCCCCAAATAATTTTTGTATCATAGTGTTAAGATGGTTAAAAGGTGAAGTGCAGATTGTGAGTGACATATAGTGTTTGTTCCAGATGACTGTGTCTCCAGCTATTTTATCAGTGGTCTAATACTCAGAACATTTCAAGAGAATTTTAAAAAGGTTATATTACATTTCTCAGTTGAAGTGCAGTATCTCATACCCTGTTTCTTTGAGACCTTGGCTACAGTGTATTCCCCAGCCTGATGTAGGAGTTTGCAGTGTTTGAAGTTCTTTAAAAGAAAAAAATAATATACATATTTTTTCTGCTTTAGGTCAGGCAATGTGTGATGAAGTCTCATGAAGTCCTCCATTGGAGCTGACATTGACAGTCAGCAGGAATCTCCAGTACACAAATACAGCTGGAGAAGTTTACCTCCTTTAGGAATAGACACACCCTCCTGTCCTGTCCACTCACCATACTCCCTGAGTTCTGTGCCATTCAGCTATGGCCAGTCGAAGAAAGTCCACGATTCCCTGCATGATCCGACTCAGTGATATGACCGAACAGGATGACTCTGATGACATGGATGTCTCTTCCAATAACACTATCCAAAACATCCCACCTCTTGAAACATGTAACAAAGATCCCTCTTCAGGAAGGGATTCCGGATTCGAGCACAGGGAGGAACCTGAGAAGCAGAATTCAGAGGCAACACGTCCACTGCGGAAACAACAGGGTGGCTATGAATGCAAGTATTGTCCATTCTCCACTCAGAACTTGAACGACTTCAAAGAGCATGTGGACTCGAGTCACCCCAATGTCATACTCAATCCTCTATACTTGTGTGCAGTGTGCAACTTCAACACAAAAAAGTTTGACACACTCACAGAACATAATGAGAAGTGTCATCCCGGAGAGACCAATTTTAAGTTCAAAAGGATCAAAGTCAATGGTCAGACTGTACTGGAGCAGACCATCGAAGGCTTGACGGACGTGGTTATCTGTGATGCTGCAAGCACTCATAACGGAGAAGGATTTCCTTCCTGTCCCTTGAGTAAATCGGCTACCACCAAGACTGGTCAGTCTAAATTTGAAAAAAATCCTCTAACTAACCTTAGCCCAAAAGACCAAATCACTGCCATCAGTGTGAATGGGACTGTTATAATTCCTGAAACGACAATTAAAGAAGGGCTCTCTCACGTAATGCCTTTGCTTCAGCGTCCTCCGAACTTTAACTCCATACCAAAAGTTGCTGTCCCCTTGAACACCACCAAATACAACCCCTCACTAGACAGCAACTTAACCCTGATCACCTCCTTCAACAAGTTTCCCTACCCAACTCATGCTGAGCTGTCCTGGCTGACCGCTGCCTCTAAACATCCAGAGGAACAAATAAAAGTATGGTTCACAACCCAACGGCTAAAACAAGGCATTACCTGGTCCCCAGAGGAAGTAGAGGAGGCTCGTAAGAAAATGTTTAATGGCTCCATCCCACCTGCACATCAGACATTTACTGTTCTGCCTGCCCCAGTGACAGAGCCTGCCAAGCCAGCCCAACCTCTTATTCAGACTGTCCCCTGCCGCCTCCTGGGACAGACAAGCTTAGTGTTGACAACTGTTGCCAGTGGGTCAACTGTCACTTGCTCACCCATTGCACTTACAGTTGCCAATCAGACACAAGCCCTAAAGCGGCCCTTGGCAGCCCCAGTGGTAGCCCCTGAAGTGAAGCGACCTGTGGCTGTCCCAGTAATTGCAGCTGAGATGAAGCGACCTTTAGTTGCACCCTTACTTTCCCCTGAGGTGACTCATGTGACGGCTCCAGTAATGGCCCCTGATGTGAAACTTCCTGTGCCAGCTCCTGCATTAGCCAATGAAGTGACACGTCCAGTTGCGCCTTCCTTGCTGACCCCTGAAGCAAAGCGTCCTATTATAGCCCCACTGGTAGCCTCTGAAGCAAAGCGGCCAGCTGCTACCCCAGCAGTAGCCTCTGAAGCTAAGCGACCCATTATAGCCCCAGTGATAGCCCCTGAGGTGAAACGGCCAGCTGGTGCTGCAGCGATGGCCTCTGAGGTAAAATGGTCAGCTCCAGTGGTAGTCTCTGAAGCAAAGCGGCCGATTGTAGCTCCAGTGGTAGTCACTGAAGCAAAGTGGCCGATTGTAGCTCCAGTGGTAGTCACTGAAGCAAAGTGGCCGATTGTAGCTCCAGTGGCCACATCTGAGGTAAAGTGGCCGATTGTAGCTCCAGTGGCCACATCTGAGGCAAAGCGGCCGATTGTAGCTCCAGTGGCCACATCTGAGGCAAAGCGGCCGATTGTAGCTCCAGTGGCCACATCTGAGGCAAAATGGCCGATTATAGCCTCGGTCTATCCCCCTGAAGTGAAGCGTTCAGCAGCAGCTGTAATTGTAGTCCCTGATGTGAAGCGTCCACTCACAGCTTCCACGGTATCTACTGATGCAAAGTCACTACCTGTTCCCCAGGCAGTTTCTCCCACTGGGAAGCAGAACATCGCAGCACCTGCTGTTGAAGTGAAGCGGCCGACTATAATCCACTCAATACAGTCACCTCGCAAGGCCACCTCTCCCGTTATCACTTTTTCTTTGGATTGTAAGAAATTAGGTGAACATATCACGGAGCTGAGGCCCAATTATGACAAGAGCCAACTTCCAGAAGATGAGGCGAATGCTCTTAATGAGGGCGCTGTCCTTGCAGGTGGCAAGAAGGGGTTCAGCAACCAGCACGGAACTGATAAGGGTGGCGAATTTGTGCCAAAAGAGACATTGCAGAAGTCTGTTCCCTCTCAGTTCCCTCTTCTTGACCGAGTGAAAGGGAAGACTGCTGAACAGTTGAAGATTCTGGAAGAGAGCTTCCAGAGGAGTAGTGTTCCAACACAAGGAGAATTGGAGAGCCTTGTAAGTGAGACCAAGCTCTCCAAGATGGAAATTGACTGCTGGTTTTCAGAGCGTAGAGCACTACGAGACAACTTGGAGCAAGCAGTGTTGAACTCCATGGGCTCAAGGAAGGCAGATGGAGGGGAGAGGCAGCAGCGACACAGTGTGCTGAACGGAGGCCATGAGAAGGACAGCTGGTTCAGGGATTCTTCTTTCTCAATCGCCACCCCTTTTCCATGCTCCTTGCCTATTGACAGTAAATCACTGACTCTCCTGAAAGATGTCTTCACACAAACTCGGTGGCCGTCACCTGAGGAGTACAGTCAGTTAGAAGCCCGGACAGGTCTTGCACGCACCGAAATTGTCCGCTGGTTCAAAGACAACCGGTTGCTGCTTAAAAATGGAGCTTTGGAGTGGATGGAAACTTTCCAGCCTATAAGTGGTAGGGGAGCGAATGGGCAAGGTGCATTGTCCAGCACAGAGCACACCCAGAGTGCTATCTTGCAGCACTGTCCAGAAGGCAAAGCGACACGGTCCGATGACCTGGATGGACTGACAGATCGCACCAAGCTCAGCAACCAGGAGATCACGGACTGGTTCACCAACAGGTTAGGGCAGAACACTTCTGACATTGGCAAGAATATAGGCCAGAATGGCCTAAGTAGAGAAGAACCTGGTAGCTGGGTTAACATGACCATGGGGACAGCTGCTGGCTTGAAGGATCAGGAGCTTGTCCTGGATGCTGGGAATGTGAAGACACCTATGGAGGGGTGACACAAAGTGTGCCAGGTAAGCAATGCACATGGGAGTTAGATTCCAGAAATGGGATGGTTTTTAGCATGCAGTAATCTTTATTTCTCATGCAGCAAACATGGATTTATTACTTCAGTGGAAAAGGGGATTTATATACATACATACCTACAAACACAGACAAAACAATGTATAGTGATGATGAGTGAATGGGAGATTTCAGGGATAGTATTGTTGCCTAGTAACCTGAAAACCATATTCATGTTTCAATTATCAGTATGAAAAAATATAATGCCAAATCTAGAACCAGGGTATTTAAAACGTTCTGCTAACTGATTGAAAGTAATTTTAAATTATTTTCAATAAATTCCAACTCCCATCCATGTCCCATGACCAATATTTCTGTGGGCTAAATTATGATTATGGCTGGTTTTTATTAGCACATTCTGAGGTTCCCAGCAATTCTGTCAAACAAAAAATGCAGGCTCTTCTTTCAGAATGTTTAAGTAGTAATCTATTATCATTTACTGCAGTGGTAGGGGCATGGTACTGTTTTAAAATATGAGCGCTTTGGTATTAAAGTAATTTAACATAATTGGTTGTCATATTGTGCGGGTTTCACGTAATACGTTAATTAGATTTTATAGATACATTTACGAGCTATTATTGTCTACTGCAGGTGTCTAGAAAAAATTGTTTTGCATAACAGGTTTGTGGGCACTAGGACTGGTGAGGATGGATTCCCTTCACCCTGCTCAGGGTGTATATAAACGCAGTCTGTTACCTGAGGAAACCTGTGATTAAAGATCTTAGTCGTCACTGCAAAGAATCCTGTCAGGAAGCATTGAAATTGGTTGTAAACAGACTCTTTTTGTAGATACACAGCCAAATCGCAGTCACGATGATCATTTTCATCCTTAATCAGTGTACCCGATTGTCGGACAGAAAGGTAGAGCACAGTACATACTGTATGGAGAGTCCATTGGATTTGAGTAGTCAGGCTCGGACTGAGTTGATGATGCTTCTTGTTTTGGCTGCAGGTTTGAAAACTGGCTGCTGCCATTTGCACAGAAGAAAAGGAAGAGGAAAGGTTTTGTTTTTCCATATTTTGGAACCAATGATTTGACACCCCTGCTCTGGGCTAAAAGGCTGCATTCTTACAATAGTCAGTCTGCTGTTAAAACTTTGAGAATGTTGTGGAAATGCTGGTGGAATGTAAAGTGCCGACTGATGGTCAGGGGCACTGTAAGAAGGCCACAAGCCCAGGGCGCTGACCGTCCGCTGGAGGTGACCGTCGAGTGCCAAAACGGAACTGCTGCGATGCTCCCTGTAAATATTTCTTCTGTTACATGATAGATTTGTATGATATTGGGAGAGTTTTGTTACATTTATATAGGAATGGATTCGTCCCTTGAGTTTTGGCTGGTCCTTGTTCTGATTTTTGTAATGACGCCATAAACCACTACATATTTTGGCATCTTATTCCTGTAACTTTACAGTGTCCAACTGTAATCCATCCTGAGGATGTTCTAAACTTTAGAAGTCCAAGCACTGACCACCGTTGGGTACAGCTGAATGTCCAGGACTACACAGCACTCACACGGAGATGGCTGCCCTCAGTATGCATTTTGCAAGGTGCCTGACTCACAAACAAGGAACACAGGGCTCCTGCAGCAGACTGCCATTTTGGCGAGGAAGTGAGGGCTGTGAACGGCTTAAGGATCTTAGTGACATCCTGCACATACAACTCTTCTGTAGTCTTACTTTCTCCTTTCAGATGAACACACATTATTATTGGCCTTAGTATTTGGGTTTCTAGGGAAACCCTAGTAGTGCTAGTTCCATTTTTACTGTATAAACAGGAAATATCAGCACATAAACGCTCTTTATGGTACTCTTCTGCTATAATGTCAGTTTCTCAAATATATCAAAAATACTGTAATTCTACCAGGATCCTGCTTTACTCTTTCTGAATCCTGCTGCCATCTGCTGTAATCCAATAAAACACAGCCTATTTAAAAGCACTGATTTTTGAGATGTTCTGCATGACTGTCAAGTGTCTAGGTGCTTCCCCTGTCCTTCTGAGGTATTGGTCCATTTTTGTTTTTTTTTCCTGGAGTGAGTGACCAGTGTCACCACACTAATGTCATTTGACAGTAAAACTGCTCAATTTTACACTAGAAATACTGCAGAGTGTCATTAAGTCAGAAGAATCCCTTCGGCTTGTTCATTGTTGTCCTAAATGTTTACTTAGCTGTTTTATATTTCCAGAGAATAGAGTGCAATCAAGAAACTTTGGGAAGGCTGTTATTTCATTCTTCATTTTATACACCCAGCCTCCACCCAATTACCAGTCTTCTTTATATTTTTTATCTTAGATATTCAAAATGGAATTACTAGCATAAAGCAGGTTACAGCATTTACAGGTGATAGCTGTATGACGTGAGCTGGTGCTGGAGCCTAAATGAGGTGTGCGATCATGCTGGACTCGTGAGAACCATTACCTCAGACTCATTACATCATTACTGAGTCACCAAACTACTAATCGTGAATACATTTATTAGACAGACTGACGTCTTGGATTACTACATGTGGCAAATCCACAACAAATGACCCAAGTGAAAAACCAAGATCAATCACAATGTTGTCTTTAATCATCTCACATTTCTAAGATAAATGTTCTGAACTCATCAGAACTGATGTCCAACCTTCTCTTCGAATAAAAACAGACGCAAAGCTGATCAATGCTTCTACTAACAGAATGAACAGAAGTACATTAACTGTAAGAAAAACTATACATTAGTTGACCTCACCCAACCCTGGTAACTTCTTACAAGACTGTCTGCTCTATTCATATTGGATTATTTTCAGACCTCAATCATCTTTACAAAGTGCCTGCAGCTGTAATTAAGGTCATGTGCCATCATTACTGCACAAATCTCTGCGAGCAGACTGCCATTGTTTTGCAGTCTCGAGTGCAGACGAGTGAAGGATTCTGCGACACCTTTCCCTTGGACACAGTATCATGGGGCCATTTGTAAGTTCCCAGAGATTGCTGATGGATTTACACCATGTACAAGCCATCATGTTTACCCATGATGCCTTGCTGCGGCCTTCCTCACAAGGCTCCCCCAGGGCAGAGCACTGCAGCCCTTTTCCTCTGCCCTGACCAGCTGGTTCCAGAGCCGAGCTGGAGAATTTTCATTAAGACCATCTCTGCCCAATCAGGGAGGGGAAATAAGTGACAAGCATTCGATATTAAATATTATTTCTCTACATCTGGGCGCATTAAGGCCAACCAAAATTATTTAGCCAAGGTTCATTTACAACAAGCATTCTGCACATTATCAATCTTTAAGTGGGATTGAGACGGCTTGGTCACCTTGAAAAGCACTGAACATGTGAGCTCTTCAGACCTTTACACTTCGGGATATTAATTACGGGGTGTGGTAAACAAAAAATATGGCATAAGAGCATGAAAAACAAAAACACAACAGTGTGCCACGCAACATCGTCATAGGACAGATCTCTCCATACGGCTGTCCGAGGGAAAGGCAACATTTCCCCCTGCACGGTAAAGTCAGTGCCGATGTCGTGGGGAATGGGGGACCAGCATCTCTCAGTCCTCCCCTAGCCGGAAGCCCTGGCCCCAGTTGTGACGTCCCCCTCCTGCCCCACCCTGATCAGGGGCTGCTTGTCTTCTGCTGGGAGGTGGAGCACCAAACCCAGAGACTCCACCCCGTCGGCTTGGGAAGAAGCGGTACCTGCCGGAGACGTGACACAAGGAGTCAAATGAGACCTCGCTGGTTACCATCCAAACAGACCAACGTGAGTCAGTGTTTCTGTAACACCAACATTTCAGATACCAAACAGGCTGATTTTTCTGTCTCAGCCAACTTCCAGTGACATCATTTTGAAGCGAAATAGATATGCTCAGATCAGGTATTTATATAGAGCAAGAAGCAGATGCCATCATCGCTAATACTCAGCCACTGTTAGAGCCCGCTCAGGAGCAGAAAAACGCTTACAAAATCTGGGGTGTTGACAGGAAGGCTCGACCGCCCAGGTCCATGGGGTACTTGAACATCAGGAAGTAGTATAGGTGACCCACCAGGTTTCCAATAAGGTCGTTGATAATGCTGTAGATGAAAATAGACACATGGAGTTTCATGTAGTATCAGATTGGTCATACATACACCTGACAATGAGCAATTGGAAGAAGAATGTCACAGAGCTGAGGTCGACAATCACATGTATAACTTACGAGCCTCCAATAATGTAGTTGAATCCAAGAATGACCCAAGGAAGATAACACGCCTTTAAGGGAATTAAAAGTTGTCAGACACTGTCCATTTCATGCCATGTTTTTTTCAAGGATTTAAATAAATTGTATCTATGTGCTAAAACAAAGCATCTAATTAATGCTTGTAAGCAACTTGGACCTGGAAAGTAGGACAGTTGATTTATGTGTGGCACATCTAGCCGCCATCTTTATTATGAGGTAAGCAGGTACCAGTACCTTGAATCTGGTTCCAAACCAGAAGGAAACGATCATGTCCCGGTTCAACTGGGCCCAAACGTACAGCACAGACATGATCAGAGGAATCATCAGGAGCTGAAAAACAGAACCAGGTTCGATTAAAGTCCTTCCTGCTGCACTTGTCAAACAAAAAATACTCTCAACTAAGAATAATAAGGTGCTTGAGGTCAGATTTTTGGGGGAAAAAAAAGTTTTTTTTCCTGAAAGAGCAAATGACCCCTGAGACTTGCTTAGAAACCCACTGTCGACCATATCGAATTTAGAAGGTAATTCTACCTAATTCTATCTATACGTTTAATTTAAATTATACAGTTGCATGTATATGTATGCATATTACTTTCAGTATTATTTTTATTTTATCCCCTTAAACTGCACAATTACATAAGCACTTCAAACTGAAAAACAGAACTCTTACCTGCATGTCCATAATTAATCCAGTTATCTGTACATGTTTGGTTAAGGGCCATCAAGTATATTCAGCACATGACCGGAAAGTGAAAGGTGACTGTTTATAAATGAACCTCTCTTAACCAATGCCACACCTTGGGGGGTGGGACAATTTCAGGCTACCACAGTGGAGAAGCTGTACAGTTGCCATGAAGATTGTTAAAGTGACAATTCAGACAACAGACTAAATGTCAGCTGAGCCCTAAATAAGCCTGCACACACTTTGGGGAAACAACTGGCAGATTACCTCAGTTACGTCACACAAGCAGAGCCGATCGACGCTTCAGGAAGCACTGGACCCATGGTCTCTAAAGGACCGGCACCAAAAAGGCAAACGACGTGCTCTCCTGGTCACTAGCTCTGGAATCCCCTCCCCTCCCAGGCTCTCAGAACCCAGATGGTGGCTGTATGACATACCCGGCAGGGACAGTCACAAGTGTATCCAGCTTGTCACCCAATCACTGGCCACAGTGATGACGTCACTTACAGTGGGCATAATCATTTCACCGTATGGATATTCTTTATGGTTAGGAAGCTGGGGCTGTTGTGTGATTGTGTGATTTTTAGTTGTAGCACTGCAAAACAGGGAATATATATATATATTTTTTTATTTATTTTTTTTTTTTTAAACGGGAACAATAACAACCTCTTCCGAAAAATCGATGTAATCCGTTACCCAGATACTTAAGAAAAGATACAACAATACAGATCCAGTTGAAGAGCAGCATGAAGACATAGTCTGCTGGTGTTCCATCGAAAGCACCTGCAAAAGGACACAGGTGCACGTTAGCCTCCAAGACACTGGACAATTATTACAGACAGGACAGCACATCTGACATGTCCACTAACTACACAATTCAAAAGACAATGGACAGAGCTTGGAAATCCACCTACTCCTGGGTGTGATCTGTGACCAAAAATGAACCCCCAGCCCCCACACATCCACAAAACATCTGCCAGGAAGCAGATGACAGCTGGCGAGAGCTCCTCCGATTCATGGCTTTTTGCGCATTACTCTGCCCTGTTTTCACACCGAGAATCACATGGTACCCCAGCAGGGGAGCTAAATGCTGAATGAAGGACCAACACAGCCCCAGCTGTTGGCAACCAGCGACTGGCAAGAGCCTAACAGGTCAGCAAAGCGGCTGAAAACTGCATCCGGACCAGATTTGAAACCCTCCCTCCCTCCTCCCACCTGGGAAAACAACAGAGCTAAGATCCACACTGTAATCGGAGTAGCAGATCAGCCTAAATGAGAACCCCAGCTTGGTTAGCAGGATTTTTACCAGAACACTGCTTTATGTTGTTAAGACTTAGACCCCAGTGGGGTGATGGTCTAACCCCACTCTTGATGATGTGGCTTGGGAGTCCCTCTTTCCAGCTGAGTATAAACACCCAATCAAAATAACTTCTTTAAACCAATTCATCTGCACAGAGATATGCACGTTCAAAGAAAGCAGGAACACTTGTATCCGAAGTAACTGTGCAGGACCATAGTGGACAACCCTGCCCAAGTGTCTGATGAGTGTCTACCAACTTTTCTTTCTTTAGCCGTGGGTGGGACCAGTGTGGGACACCGGAGCCTTTCTGCACACTTACTGGCTCACATCTCGTCATAAGGCCACAACAATAACTATGATAAGAACATAGCAGATGGACAAATGGCCGGTGTAGGCTCACCTGTTTCGAGTCTGGTGGAGTACTGGTACAAGAAATAGAGGTTGACCAAGTAAAGGAAGCCTGTTCCAGGACCCACAGGGAAATAGAGTGTCGAAGTAACTGGCCTCCAAATCTGCATAGAGAGAAACCAGACGACTGACAATGGCATAACATGAAAAGGACAACATGGCCGAGCGTGACGGCATACCTTTCCTGGTTTTTCTGAAGTCATGTATGTGGTGGTATATATGGGAAGGGAAATCCATCACATGACCCGCATCTCATAGGCGTGACCCGCATCTCATAGCATTCCAAGTCGGTCTAAGAATGGGTGGGGTGGGTCCGGCTCCCCTAAGAGCCTGTCCTGGTGCCTTGGCAGCAGCGAGGGTCGGGCCAGCCTGACGACTCCGCATGCGCTTTTTTTGCTCTGCTGTTCACATTTGCTTAGTGACTCGCTGGCATGGAAAACTAGGTCAGTAAACAAGAGCCAGTCTCTCTCTGTAGTCTGAATGGAAACTCGCAGGCAGCGCTCTGGACAGCACGGCCCCTGGGTCTTAACGCTTTGATGGCTGCACATCAAACAGCCCGGAGTGTCACGTGGACCTCACATCCACACCAACGCGTGCCTGTGGGTGACCTTCAGCTGCAAAGCCGGCGGAAGAAAGGCCAACCGGGCAGCTTCCAGCGGGCCAGTTAAACCCCC
>JAODJU010000046.1:6213340-6235772 GCA_026776725.1 Gnathonemus echidnorhynchus
GGGGGCCAGTTAAACCCCCGCCCCCCCCCCCCCCCACCCCACAGGAAATGCTGTTCCTTGGCAACCAGACGGTTTATTCAGACGTTCGACAGGAGCTGCCGAGTCTAGGTTACTCAAAAGCAACAGCAAAACAAAACGTGCATAACTGGGGTCGAGCTGCTACACCTGTGACTGTTCAGATCTAGACAGAAAGTACAGCAGCATTTTCATAAAATATAATTAAAGGCACAAAAGCAGACAAATGAGTGGCAGGGGGGAACACATCAGAATTACCGGTGTTAATGCTGCAGTGATTTGTTTTAAAGTCTTATCTACTGGATCATTAAAACGAACCCCCAATACACATTTGTCATGCATCAAACGGTCTGTCTAATTTGAATCAGAACATCGTGTATGTTCGCCGAGTGCTAGTTTACGTTCAGCCTCTCTCCACAGACGCACACGGACTAAAGGACACAAGGCGCAGTAACTATGCCTTACTGAGAAATACTCGCAACAGGAAACCTAAGGGTGTCTAACTAGGCCACCTGAATCAGTGCTGTTCAAATGTTTCTTACAGTGTGATTCCCAAAACAGTGCCTAACAGGTAGACAGCATTAGCTCATAACTCCGACCATCGGAAATGTGGAAATCAGTGCCACATACGCAATGGAAGCCCAACTCGTGAGTAGCACGACGTCCACGGACCTGTAAGCAGTTACTGGGCACATCTGCATATTTTTGTGTGTCTACTATACACTTGTTACTAACAGCAGATCTGCTGGACGTAATCCCAGTTAAATCTGTGCAAGTGAGTAAGAACGAATCGACTCTGCCACAGCTAAAATTTCTCAATGGCAGACTACCGTCGTTTGCGTAAACAGGAGAGGCCACTGGGTGTGTTACGCCATCTTGTGGCGAGTCTTCAGCGTTGCACCAGACAGTTCCCGAATGGCTCCCGAGAAACGGCTTCCCAAATAAACCCTTTTAGTCGTTTATTTTAAAATAACAACATAGTAAATGCACGGAAATGAAAGAGCACAGTCAACACGTATACATTTAATTCAACATAGTAAGATAACATGAGCTTCATTATCATAAATATATTTTTTAAAGTTTACGTGTCCATATATGTCACTGATGTTATCAATAGACTGGTAAGAAGCAGATATTTGCTTCTGAGATACAGATTCTGAATATCACGGACTACAGATCATCAGCGGCCGAGGGCAAAACCCACCCTTTATGTTATATTGGGATTCATAAACTGGGCTCACCGCGATTTATTCCGTGACACTGTTTTAGTGCAATTCCAGACAATGTAATTAAACTAATAAACTAAACTTGAAGCCCATAGGTGCACCTGGTGTGAAGTGCCAACGGGTTTTGAGGTCCCTGAGGAACAGTCTGACAACCGCTAATTTAAATAAACAGTAAACGGTCCGGACGCGCCCACTTTCGGGGTGCTAATTTCCGCTATCTTTAAAAAATACCATTGGCCGCTACTGAGGCTCGTCTTTCGTAAGGAAGACAGACAGCAAAAGGAACCAATGAGAATCCTCCCCGACATGGAACCGGAAGTGGGGGGCTCCTATTGGTTGGTCCCGGCGGAAGTCTATTGTCAGTACTACTGTCCATAATGTAAGGCTTCGGCCTAGAACCCTATAGATCATTACAAAGCATGGTGATTTTGAAGATATTCTTCTTTATATAACAACTCAACACAGTGTCTGATTAACGATTCCTGCTAGCCTCTATCAAAAGGCTTTCGGCTACCGACTTACGTGCATCGTCAAATATACATATGCGGCGATTTCAGCAAGGTAAACAACAGAAATCATGCATTTGACAGCCCCGAACTGGTTTTATTACGGCAGAAACACTGATATTCACGTCCCAGTCACAGAAACAAACAACGACTCACCTGAAACTTGTGCAGAAAATTCTCCGGCCACAAAACAAGATACACAGGGCTAATAAGCCCGAGCTTTCCGATCAAGGGTACTACGATAGACCCGGCAAACCAGTACCGAGTGATGAAGGGAATGCTTTTAAACCAGTCCCCAATGTCTGACATTTTCGGTTGTTCTGGACTTGCACCTCCAGCGTAGTCTCACAGATGTTCCAAAAGGAACTGAAGATGTCCAAAGCGAACCTCTTTCCTCAGCGTTAAGGCTCGTTTCTCTACACGTCTACGGTATCAATTTTCGGAGGCCTTCTCTGTTGATAAGTTTTTCTGACGTGGCTGCTCAGGACTAGTGCAGAGACACACTTCCTGTGGCAGATAAAGCAGAGCAAACGCCAGAGGGCACTATTTCGTCTTGTCAAATCCCAGTGCAGAAAAACTCGTGCACAATATATATCCTACCTTACGTACTGACTACTAAGGGTTTATGATGTAATCCATGTGTTTCACTCCTGATATTATTTGCAAATCTTATCTCTGCAGCAACCTGAATGGTTTAACACTAAGTGGTTAATATAGGTCAGACACTCCGTTTACTTAAATTATCACTAGCCCATTGCTGGTTCCAGCAGTTTGTTCCAAAACAGGCACCAAAGACAACAAGATTAGTTCATATTGAATACTAAAACACACTTTAGTATTTCATTTTTTAGACATATGGGGCAACATGTGGTTCAGTGGGCTAAGCCTCTGTGCCTGTGATCAGAAGGTCACTAGTTCAAGCCTGGCTTTGGCACAGCTGTTGGTCATTGAGCAAGGCCCTTAACCCCCCAACTTCCTGGGCACCACAACAAGTAGCTGCCATTCATGGCCAACTTGCTCTTACCTACAGAGAGCAAGTTGGGGGAGGTGTAAAGAGAATTTCCCTACAGGGATCAATTATTATAAGATCCAGATTTTAATCAACGTTTACTGCTTCTGCCATGTTTACTTATAATTTCAAATCATTATGATAGAGGTGGTTAAAAAATATATATATAACACAAAGCTCTACATCCAGAACACCAAAATACCCATTCTCATATTTTTCTTTAGCTGAAAATAATTTCAGATTTCTTGTTTGCCTTTGCTGGTGACAGCTTGCCAAAAGTTAGTCTTAAGGCTTGACACTGTTCCTGCGGGTTCATGCTGACGCAACGACGACTCATTTAATCTGTATACACAGTTTCCAGAACCACTTGTCTAACTCTTGGTCTGCTAAATGCAAAAGAGCATCTACCCAACTCCCACAACCTGGCTTACCTTTCCAGAATTAACTAAAAGTTTTGTCAGTTATAGAATATTTTGGCTGAGCTAGGACTTATGCCACTGTTTACAAAATCATGGGAACATCTCAAGAACATCACATTTGAGATCTGACATTCTCTGCCAATGACAGAGCACCTGTATCGTGCAGGAACCCCATGTGCCGAATCATATGGTTATGCCATGGGCAATCGCCACAGCAACACAGCCACCCCAACTTCCTGAAAAAGACACAGATCGAAAGCAAAGTACTTCATCAGATGCCCTCAGACCAAGAGTTAGAGAAGTGGTTCTGGAAACTGGGTATACAGATTAAATGATGAGTCCCAGGCAGCAGCAGCATTTGTGGTGAGGAGAGATTATTAGCATCAAAGATGACTGATTTCCATGGCTCTGGAAAGAATGGAGGTGATTATTGGGTCTGGTTGATGGTTTATGTATAAATAGCTCACCAACAGTCCCAAAATTAAAATAAAAATGAAAATTTACACACAATACAGACTGTTTCCTCAACAATTTATTTTTAAAGAGCAACACACGAAGAACAGGTAACAGATGATCAACAAACAGGTGTCATACCTGTATAGAGTCAAAAATAAGCCACAGGACATATCATCGAACAATTGAACTAAAACACAATGGTGAAGATCCATTAGGGCAAGATGATAAAAAGCACAATAAAGAACAGTGCTCAAAGTTCATAAAGTTTCAAGAGTTATTTTTCCACAGCGCTGGCCCAAGTTCCTTCAGGTTAAAACTGGACTGAAGTGATTGAGATGTTGATTTATGTGTGGCTTAATAACGAGTAAATTAATTTTTAAATGTTTGTATACGAGTATCTGTGCACTTCATTTGCAATTAAGAAAAGAATGGACCATAGTAACCCATTGGTGTCTTCAAACATTTATTGGCCACAGTAGAAAATATATATTTCAAGTTACCCAAGTAAAAGCCACAGCTTAAAAAAGCTATTCAGTCTTAAATTAATTGCAATTTACAATACATACAGCTCCTGCCACCACAGACAAAACAGAACTTAAAAGGGCTTACAGATCTGTCCTGTAAGGGACTATATACACACACACACACAACAAAACATCTATTTGCACAGTCAATATATATTAGTAACATTTCATTCTTAATTTATAAGGAGCTAGAACTGATCAGAAAATGTTCTGAGAAATGCACTATTGCCTATTTTCATCACTACGTGAACATAAACCGTAGCATACTGCGCCCTCTTCAGACCTGATTGTAATAATGCATGGCTCCATTTGATGCCCAAGATAATTTTTTCTAATTTTCAAACATCATTCAGACAAGAAAATTTTCAGAAACTTCACATTCAGAAAAAAAAAATACTTCTGAAAGTAAATGATTCAGAATTATAGCGGCCATTCATGGAAAGAAAACCTTGTAGGTTTTTTTTTTTTATGGAAAAAAAACATCGGAAAAAGTGCGTTGAGAATGTGTAAAATGGGAGTGAGTTACAGTACGTTGCAGGTGCAAAACTGGTCTGTTAATGGAGTTCGGCTTGGGCTGCTCATTGAGTTTGGCGGGTACAAAACACACCCTTGAGCTGCAGATCGCAGGACGTACAGAGTCATGTCCTGTGCTTCTCAAAATGATTCCTCAATGAGAATCCACTTAAAAATGTGCAGAAACTCCTGTTTTACCAAATGTCTTTATACACAATATGCATGAAGGCATGTTTCATGCCCAGACATTTTTTTAAAAAATCAGTTCAAAAGCGGCAACATAAAACACTGTAAAAAATACTGTAACTTTCCTCCGTATGTCTGACAGCAGGAACCGCTTTCAGAGGTTCTTACAGGATATCTCTCATCTCGGTTCTGCCATCTGTCCATAAAAAGCATCCACCGCTTCTAGAAGTGCAGGATCAAGGTTCCGAGACAATAGCGAGGTCCTTTAAGTCTAAACGCAGAGCTTGGGAAACCAACATTTATGTTGTGTGCGTTCCAAGCGACGTTTTAATGAGACCTAATAGAGCAGCTATAAAATTCTAGAATAAGTGTCCAGGGAACCAAGTAGGAGTCAATATATAAAATCTAGATTAAAAAAAACTACAAAAACTATAAACCTGACGCTAAAGGTACCGTGGGCATTTTTCCATTGGTCTTCAACAGGCAGACTTATTCATGAAACACTGTCAGCCTAATTCAATAATTATTTTGCTAATCAACTGCTTAGGTGCAGATAAATATTTCGCAATCGATAAAACGATACCTTTGCTCAAGGCTGCATTAGTTCTGATGCTGAAATACAGTTTCCATAAGGAAATTTCAATTTACTGCAAGCCACAGTCAGAAACATTTGCATCCTAGGTAAGTAAAACCTCACTGGAAAGAAATCTACATTTGCACAAGGTTCACAGCACAAATTAAAAACTTCATAGTTTAAGCATATTGAACGGTGCATCAAGCAAAACTTATTCCTATCCTAGACCAAAATTATACTTATTTTCACAGCACTTCAAAACAGTATTACTTAAAGTGATTTAAGTTACTTTAAATGAAAAACAGACTATTACGTATTTTTTGTTACTTTAAAAATCAAATACTAGATTATGTTCTTTACACAAGACTCAAAAAGTGACCATGCATTACTGGAAAAGAATATATACATAAAATTCTTAATGTTAATAACAATAACCTAACATTACTTTCATTAATGGAACCATTGTGGCTGATTAGAAAACAGGTGTTCTAATCGGATCGGGCCAAAAGAAGCCAGTACAGCCCCAAAAAGATGGAAAGAAGCGTTAAGTATCCAGCAAGCTGATCGAGAACCTCACAAACCAGAATAACATCATACTGTGAACATCCCATGCTGTTTACCAACCCAAGTCTGAATAATCATTCAGACAGAGCGACCAAAAGTGAAAAAAATCTGACAGGAAATCTGCATCATTTCAGTACTGCCCCCCCACCCCCCCTGTTGTTTTCCACCTACCCCATTTGCCCCATCTCTGGGAAATACTGACCCCTCTTTTGTCAAATCTCACAGCAGAACGGTTCCACAGCAGAGGTTCATTAATCGTGCTGTCAGGGCTGGAAAATGCCTTTAGGAGAGAAAGAGCCTTTAAATTCTCCCCATCAAAACCCACCATTACCTTACAAATGCAACAAAAAGATTCATACAAATATCGTTTTCTACAACCTAGCTAGAAAACTGACTAAGCGTTCGAGATTAAAAATGAAGCAGTTTAATAAAAACAGCAGCACGTCTACGATTTTCCACACGCCTCTGGTATAAATTTCATGCCACTTCGAGGCTGCTGCTTAAACAGTGAGACCTGTAAAGCTTTTACCTACTTGTTTATAAAAGTACGTAAAATGTCTGACTAGAAAGTCATACTACGTATGAAATCACACAAGACTAACACCAAATTGTTTGAAAATATTTCTGTTACTGTGTAGGTAATCAGGAATTCTTCAGAGTATGCACAACCAAGACACTTCACTCTGGAAATAGGAGATGCCTACCACAGAATTACTTTGGCACCAAAGATCCACAACTGGATTTGCAAATGAATGCTTCTCTGCCTTTTAGTTGGTCCACAAAAAAAAAAATCATCTGAAATCTGCCCATTCAAATTAGGGATCGTCAACTTCAGTCCTTTGTTTTCATATTATGAGAAAAATGAGAATTCTGGGAAAACAAAATAAAACAGAATATTAAAAATGAACAGCTGCTCTTAAATGAAGATGAATACCTGTTCCTTCAGGAAATTAGCTAAATATATCCATAACACAGCCACAGAAAACTGACAGCACATTCCTAATACCCATTAACCAGACCTTTTTTGCGGCTTCCAGACTTGTATGAAAAGTCTCACAAACCTGCTATATCCTGATCTTTACTGTGTACTGTATCATATTACTTCACAAACTGCCTTTGTAAGAAACAAAGCAACATGTGTCTGAAAGACTTCATCATACAGCAAATAGTATCAATCTGAGGATGAGAGAAATGTGCAAGCCGACAGGATTGGTCCTTAAGGGGTAAGGCCATGCGATCTGCCCCACAAGAGTCACCTGAGCTTTCAGACCTAGTCACTCACCTGTATCTCCATCACTAATCTTCTGAACCCGAAAATGACTTCCTTGCGCCCTTAGAGGGTTCCCAGGCATCGCTGTCGTCCGTTTCGTCCTCCTCCTCTTGGCCAGCCCCATCGGCTCGCCGCTTGGCTGCAGTCTTGCCATCGCCTTCACCGTGCTGCTGTTCCTCCTCCACGTTGCCCTCAAATGGGTCAACACCCATTTCCACCCTCTTGCCGACTTCGGCAAACCAGTCCCGCACCTGCTCATAGCTCATATTAGATTTGGAAACCAGCTCATCCAGGTCCTGTTCATTGAGAAACTTGTGTTTAAGGTAATACTCCTTGAGAATCTCCTTCCCACTCTTGGACTTCAAAGGGGGTGATCTTCCCCAACTTGAAGATCGCTTGCTCCTCCGGGACCACCCCCTGCCCCGGTTCCGTGCCCGGCCCTTCCCCCTCTTCCGGTAGCCGCCCCCATTCACGGCTCCCGCATTCCCACTCTGGTAGAAGTAGTACCATTTGAGGTTCCCATTCTTCCAAGCATATCGAGTGTCTCCAAACCAGTTAACAATGTAGGGCCTGGGCAGCCCACTCTCCTCTGCCAACTTGTCGTACTCCTCAGCAGATGGCCACTGCGTGCGCACAAAGGCACCCTTGAGAATATGTAGCTGCTCAGGAGTCTTCTTACCAATTTTATCCCTGGCCTGCCTCCTGCTACTAGGAGAAGTTTGCCTTCCATGCCGGGTGGAGGAAATGGCCTTTGCAGCCTCCACTTCCCTCTGCTCAGTCTCGGGTGCTTTTCTCCTTTCGGTGAACCAAGCATCGACCTCTCGCCTAGTGAGCTTCGTCTCTGTCCTCAGACGGCTCAGTTCTTCGTCGGTGGGCGTGCTGCATTTCTGATAGCTGTCCTCCAGAAGCAGCAGCTGCTCCGGAGTCTTTTCTTTGAATTTCTGAAGTGTGAAGTCAGGAAAGGGATTCCGGCTGCCCTTGTTGCGCGTTTCCTTGACGGGAACCGATGTGGGAGACTCCATGGTCTCGTCACTGGAATCGATGACGATGGTGGCACTGCTGTTGGGGGCGCCGTCGTTGAAAATGGGGACGTGGCTGTTTTTTGAGTTGCGCTGGTTGTACCGTGTGTCGCTGAACCACTTCTTGATCTCACCTTTCGTGAGGTTCGTCAGCTTCATTAGCCGGGCGATCTCCGCATCACTGGCAAAGTGGTTTTTTAGGTAGCTGGCCTTCAGCTCCGCCAGCTGCTCCTTGGATTTCTTGGTTCGCATACTGAGGTGATCGGCACTGAGGGCAGAGTTCTCCTGAGGTGTGAGAGCAGGGGGCTGGACCGTAGTGGCCCTCTTCACCTCTACAGCGGCTGGGGCTGTCTGGATCGTGGCAGGTTTTGGCGGCTGAGCCTGGTTAGGGACCCCAGCCACGGTTAACGTGATGGGGGTTGTCACCGGCAAAGTGTTTGCACCACCAACCTGTGTCAGCACGAGCCCGGGCTGCCCCACGATCTGACAGGTCTGGAGAATGGACTGCAGGCCGTTGGCTGCAGCAGAGAGGTGGGCAGGTATGACTGTGATAGTCTGAGATACTGTGTGGACGGTACCATTGAATTGCTTCCTTCTAGCCTCCTCTACTTCCTCTGGGGTCCAGCTCACCCCGTGCTTTAGACGTTGAGCTGAAAACCAGATCTTTATCTGCTCCTCAGTAAACTTAGTCTGCGCTGCTAATCCCATGATCTCTGACACTGACGGATAGGGGAATTTGTTGTATGTGTTGACCAGCAGCGCATTGTTGTCCATGGCACCGTTGTATGTTGGAATACTACTAACAGGAATCAGGAGCTGGGTGTGAGAATTCTGCTGGGCCTGAAGGGCGGACAGAACCTGGGCCAAGCCTGCGGGAAGAACCGTGGCGGAGTTGATGATGGTCTTCTTTGGCTCAGTCAGGATCTGACCTTGATTACTGATTATGACACATGGCTTCCCCGGGTCAACAGGAAATGGTGTCACCATGTCCAAGACCCCCGAGTGTGCCTCTTTGGGCTCCTGCTCGCCCTCGCTCTCTGCCCTCACATCCCCCTCATCCGATACTTTGTGAGACAAAGCGATCCTCTTAGGTTCAGCCCTGCTCCTCATCTTCATGATGGGAGTCTTGCTGAAGGAGATGCCCGTGACAGTTGTGTCCTCAGCCTCCTCACTTTCTGGCTGCAGCCCAAAACTGCTGTCCAAGGACATGTCATTTGCAGTTTGCCCGAGTACGGTGTGGCTGTTTCGCTTCACTTTGGTCCGGATGAGACTGTCCTCCTCGGAGTGTGAGCCCAAGTTGTTCTCTGAAATTGCATTATAGCACTAGGTTAGAGAAGTCACTCTTGAAACACACAGGATGAGCTCAGGCCTACATCACGACACTCACCAAGACAAGAAATCTACTACATGTGTATTCTAATAAATCGTGTGGTGGCCTACATCCCATCCTCACCTGGCTCGCTCTCAGCAGGGACAACAGCGCCCTCCACTGGTGCAGTGGCCATGCTTCCTGCTCCCTCCTCCCCTTCTGTTATCATCTCCATCTCCGGGTCCTGCTCCACTGTTTCTGAGAGAAGGACCATGCAAGGTGTGGATGACTTTCGTTTGCTCGCCATGGCGTTTCAATGGCGCTAAGATAAGAGACTTCTTAAAGATGCGGTTCACTGCTCCTCTGCGATCTCCCTGCTTGCAATCGCACAGAAACGGTCTGCTTCACATGTCCACCAACATGGATGTACATCTCAACGATATCCTGAAGAAGAAAAAAGAAAGAGTTTGATAAAGCAGTATTTCTGAAATGCACCTGTAGTTTACAAAACGATGCATGGAAAGACATGATTTCAATGATTTGAATCTCAATACAATTTTAAATAAAACACCTTTCCTAACATAGTTCCATCAAAGCACTTACAGCGGTATGCCAAGTACAGCAAAAAATAATAATAATAATAATAGGAACAAAATTATGAGCATAAACTAGTTAACATCAAACAGTATTAAATAAAATCTTACGGGGTCCAAAGCCTACTTGCCAGCCAAGACTCCATGACCACCATGGCTACCTTCACTGAAACTGTCTGGACTTCTTGGAACCGGATACTTCATTATTTTTACTCCGAAGAATGGAGAGCAGCTCGGTTTGACGACTGACACGAGTCTAAGAAGTAGTACCGACAACAGCCTGATTCAAAGGTTGCGCTAAACACACATAGAGCGAAAGTGAAATCCTAGAAATTCATAAAAATTAACCTCGATACTGATTTACTAATGACACCATTACATATTAAAAGCAAGACACGCACAGACATATATTTACATTCCATTTGCATTGTTATATATATACACAATATACGGTAGAAGACCGCCAGAAATTATATATAATATGCAATAATCATATAATGTCCATCTATATTATGCTATAGAAAAATAAATATAATAGACATACATGTTCAGTATGACACATACAATAAGATCTATATCTCTCTATATATATATGTATAGTTGTTAGTGCCGCTACCCAGAAGTATGTGACAACTGCACAACTGACAACTAACAAACTAAGGCAAGGTGGCTGTGAGCCCGTTAACTTCCCATCCGTATCGGAGCCACGGACGGCGGCTGCACGGCGGATCCCCGGGCGTGTGTGACAGCAGCGGGGACCGAGCGCTCGGCTGGCTGCCTACCGCTTAGCACCGCCGCGCCCGCTGCTCGCTGCCGCCGAAGGCTCTCCGGTGCTGCGCATCTACAGGCTGGAGAAGCGGGTCCGGCAGCTCTGGCCATAGATACACAACAAAAAAAATAAATAAAAAAAATTACAAAAACCGCTGAACGGTCAGTCTCTGATTTTATACCACCCCTGCTTTATTACCCCCCTGGCAGAATGAGACGGTTAAAAAGCACAGGCAGAAATGTAAACGGCATCGCCTTTAACAAAGCAAAAATAAAATATAAATAGTTGGTGGGTCTAAATGGTAGGCTTTTAATGGACCGGGCGTCACCGCCGATGAAATACGTCGTTACGTCATCGTGACGCGACTCCCGTCTGTAGTCACAAGGTCGCGTAATAATGCAAGCTGTAGACCGCACACGTGGGTTTGCACTCCGGGAACAGGGCTTGGTACTGTACCCCAACACGGCGGGGTCTCTGTGGCACTGTCCCGAGAGACAACATACCTGAATCACAACAGTGTTCCAAACTCCCCCTCGCCCCCCCGAAAAAAAAAAAAAAAAATCAGTGAACACTGAAGATCAGTTCAAAGCCAGAATTTTGTGATGCTAAGAAACTTGAAGACAGCATTTCACCAAAACCAAGCCGCGTGCACTTAGTTATAACCAAGTTAAGATCAACAGGTCACAGATTTTAAATGTAACACACTGTGCCTGGCCTGACCTACTTGGACCCAACGTCTCCATCTAAGTAGTTAAATATTTCAAGGAATATTAAGCTCATTTTGTCCATCTGGACTGGAGAGATGGTCCTGGGTCTCCGGTGATTTTATTCACTTCACATCCTCTGTTGCTGGCGGCTTCCATCATGAGCTAAGTTGCCAGCCGTGAGTACTGAGTCCTATGGCACAGCAAAAGTTTAATCACCTCACAATTTTGTGTTACTTGTTTTATGTTGTTTATGTTGTCTGCATTACGTATTGGTTCTACATCCGTATTGCTCAGTGTTGCTATTTAATGTTATTCTTTAATGAACTGTTAACTCACAGCCTGCAGGAGGCGCGAGAGTAAGCATCTCATTGTACAAATATATATATAAGATTAGATTAGATTAGAATCTTTATTTTCATTGTAGCAATGAGACATTGTACAACGAAATTAAAGTGTAATTTTCCAGTGCAAAAAATAAAAACACAGTCACTCTGAGAGAAAAAAACGTAAATTACAAGATAAGAGCCGAACGCTACTTTGTCATTCATTCATACATATAACATATTGCATATTGCACTTGTCCCCTTAGCCAGTGTTGGCATGAAACGTAAGGCTGTAATGTAATGTAAACATAACACTGTGTTGTACTGTAAACATGAATGGTACACTAGCTCAAATTGACCACTTAGCAGTGTTCAGCATGGTGATGGCTGAGGGATAAAAACTGTTTCTCACTCTGTTTGTTTTAGTTTTTATGGATCTGAAACGTCTGCCTGAGGGCAGGCGTTCAAACAGTACATGTCCTGGGTGTGATGGATCCTGACAATAACAATAACAATATAACAATATCATGAGACCAACACTTTCTTTTAGTAATGTTATATTACACCATGTTGTGGCAGATCTTTCATACAAGAATGTTAGTTGGCAGCATGTTCCATAACGGTATATATTAACGAAGGTGAAAGTTCAAATTTGTAAAGTAATGGTTGCATTTGTTTCTTTATCTTCTTTTCTGCATTGTTGTCTATATTGTTTTATTCTGTTTTATTTAAGTATAGCGGTTGAAGAAACGAGGCTTTGCTTGGTACGTTTAAGACAGAAAGATTTTCCATAGCTTCCCACAGAAGGGTTCAGCATAAGCTTCAACGCAGCTGCTTCGGAGCGCCTCCGCCCCGTTTCTTTACACATGCCATGTGTCTACATAACTTTCACGTTATCTGATTAAAAAAAGAACGACTTAAATGATTTTAAATATTTGTGCAACAGACGTAGATGTGCGTAGGCACACTAACGCTTAAATCATACAAAAACTACGTTTTATTGATATATCAGACCGCGGCTGATCGTTCGCACGGTGCTATACATTCCCAGAAAGTGAACGCGCTGAAGAGGCGCAGCCCGGAACGGATCGGCGGCGCTGTGGTTTCAACACGGACGCGTGTCGCTGGGACATGTTCGCTCTTGGTTTCCGGCTCACTCCGGGCTGTTAGGAAGCGACATGTATTAAGTAGTTTGGAGTCTTCTCAGATATGCAGGTTAGCGGCTCCTCGCCGGAGTACGAGCGCATTACTCCATTCAGGCAGGACTGCGTTTACACCAGCTGCTACTGGTAAGGCTGGACATAAGTATTCATTTGGCATCTCCTGTTCTGTGTTAATGTCACTGTTCTGTGGGAGTAGATCAGTTGCGACCATGGCTTCTCCATCGTTTGGCGTGTTTTTTTTTTCTTCATTGCTTTAACAGCACATTCATTATCAAAGATTATTGCACACATAATTTCAGGGGCGTTGGTGTGGCATGGATACCCTGGCAGATTCGGGGGCGGGGTATCCAAACGTAAAGGTACACATGAAATTGGACAGGTATCTCAAGATGATATTTTGTCAGGGAACCCAGAATGTCTACGTATGTCCCTCCACAGTACGATATATATTACGTTTTAAAATGTAACGGTTTCTTTCGTTAAGACGAGCTTGAGATTTGCCCAGTTTTTTGTCTTTAATGTGTTCCTTTACAGCGAGGAAAATGTTTGGAAACTATGTGAATATGCCAAGATCAGAAAACAATTCCCCATGGATGAGATTTATGCTGTCTTCATATCTAATGAGCAGAAGATGGTAAGGTGCAAGTGTCTGTTGATGTAGTGGGATATGTGTATATGTATCTGTTGATGTAGTGGGATATGTGTATATGAAGAAGGTGCCACTGTTCTTTTATTTAATCTGTCCACAATACCATGCAGGTTCCTCTTTGGGAGCAGAAGTCTAGCCATGGAAACAAACCCGTAATTTGGGTAGGTTCTATTCTGTCAACGCTTACAGTATGTCCAAGCTATAATGAAAATGTACCATATTTCATATTAAGTATGGTATGATATGATGTTCGACCTTTTATTTTTCTTGAAGGATTACCATGTTATTCTGCTGCATGACTGCAACAAGGATCAAAGGTTCATTTATGATCTAGATACTGTCCTGCCTTTTCCCTGTCCATTTGATACATATATAAAAGAAGCCTTCCGGTCAGACGCTTACATCAAACCAGCTTTCTGGAGGTAGTGATTTCTCATTTCGAGATCCATCACGTTTTCAAGACCTTAAGATTCTGTAAAAAATATGTAGGCCTAAACATTTTAATGATTCAAAAAGTGTATGGTAAATGGAGAAAACCATTGCAACATTTATGACACGGTACCTGAAATACTTATTTATTGTTTACCAGCCAGCTTCATATTAAGTGAAATAGGATAATGGCTCTGTCACTTTAACGGTGACACTCATAACTGTTTACCTGTCGCTAGGAAACTGCGTGTTATTCCGGCAGAAGAATTCCTGCAGAATTTTGCATCAGACAGATCGCATATGAAAGATGCTACTGGGACTTGGCGCGTGTCTCCGCCCCCATACCCCTGTATCGAAACAGCAGGTATGAGGTGTTTCTCTCAGCATTGACAGAAACTTCGGAGGGACCTGGGGCCTGTTTCACAAAGCAGGATTACTTGCTTAGCCAGATAACTTGCCAGATTTAAGGTAGTCTGGACTAAATGTAAGTTGATGAAAATAAGGTCTATTTAGCCCAGACTTCCTTAAATCTGGCTAAGCAAGTTATCCTGCTTTGTGAAACAGGCCCCTGGTCGAATGTTTGCGCACATGTGACGAAGTTGAAGGTGGGGGAGCCAGAGGGCGTGTGGACTCACCGGCACACTTGGTCCTAGTGATGAGGGGGGGTCCTGGCTGTCCCGTTCCCCCTTCCCCAGGACGCGTGAGCAGCACTCTGATCTCGTACTCCGTGTCTGGGTCCAGGTGCCACAGCTTGTAGTTGGGCGAGTTGACGGCGTGTGTCTCCGTCCAGCTGCCCGACGTCATACGGTACTCAACCTCCTTCAGGATGATGGGCCCATCTCCAAATATCGAGTTTGCATTCAGCTGAATGAGGAGGTATGTGGGCCCCACTGCCAGTAATTGGGGGGGTGCGATGGGGCGTGGAGGCTCTGCAGAAAGTACATTCAGAGAGGACAGAAATTATAGTTCCGCAGATTAGCTGTAGTGCTACAAGAGGGTGTTTCATTCAGTCCAACTTCAAGTATATTTGCAGGGTATCCAAATGGGACACAACCACACATCTGTCTAGGTAACGAGAAAAGTGTTGACAGCAGTAACTGCATTTCATTCTGTTTTCAAGCGCTAATTTGTTTTATAATGATTGCACTGCATTTTGTGTCTGTTTTACTTTATCTCTCAATCAGCAACAAGACAATCCAGATGGCTTCTGATTCACACTGGCTGCGACGGCGAGTTTGGCGAAACGCGGCTAGCAGAACGCGGCGCATTAATTAGCGTGCTGCTAAATGCTGAATCTGGATTCATATTCAATGAATCCACTAAAATCTCAATGGGGGGGGGGGGGGGATGCAATACTCACAGGCAACAAAATAAAGGGTCTCAATAAGGGTATAAGCATAAATCTTTTTTCAGACTATATTCCTTATAACCTTTATAAAGTCTATTCCAAACTAGAACTTCAATATGTTCACTACTTGCTACACGTGTTCATTGCCAGTCTTTATTTTTTTCTTTTTAAGTTATATGGAAAAAATCTGCATTACAGAGTTAATTCAATCAGCAGAGGACCTTGCGTGGGGCTCCCCGGACCCTGTGCCACCCTGTGCCACCCTGGCCACCTGACACACTGCCCAAAAAAAAAAAACTTGCGCCCATTAGCTCTCGAACGCACGCCCATGGCAGCAGAGAGGATTTATGTGCCATGCAGGCTTCCCGTATCTGTCCTCTTTGACCGGCCCCTACCTCATGCTGCGGCCTGCCATTTCCCACCTCATTAATGTGTAATTACCTGTTCACAACCTCCTCTCTTTCATTTCCCGTTCCCCCGGCATCCCCCCCCCTAGCCTCTGTCAGGATATCAGTATGCACTCTAGCAGTTACCCAGCTTCAACCTGATCGCTGATGCCTGTTGCCAAGTCAGACCCTCTCTATGGAGGAAAACTTTGAGCCCTGACATCAGTGTACATATAAAAATAAAATAAAACACCATTTTCTGGGGCGGAGAGGAGGAGGTTGGGCCGGTGAACATGAATGCTGCCTATTGGCTGGTATGGCTTTGCAAAAAAAAAAAAAAAAAACAGGAGAAACTATGATGAATAAATTTGCTACTTTGTGCACTTTAATAAAAAAAACGGCGTATTCACTCTACAGGGCTGGCAGTTTATAAAGCAGACATTTACAGCTCTGCGCATTTGTCCTTCATGTGGTCATACTGCTTGAACTTTCCGGAGCCCCTTAAATATGAGGCTCTAAACAAAGCAAAAACTTAAAATACTAATAAATACACAGCCCACATGGTGTAACAGCCTCCTTAGAACTGAAGAAAGCATAATAAATGCAACATAGCGACAGACTGATATTTAACAAATGAAAAAAAGGACAGAGGGAATTTGTTTGACAGACGCAAGGACAGAATGTGCTTTGAGTAAAAGACTCAGGTCAATTAATGACTCAAACTGAAAGAAATCCGTCTGAAGGCTCCCAATTGTGTTGCAATTTTCTCCATTGGTTTTTTACCGTGTTTTTATGGGATTTGTCACTGTTCTGTTCAGCACTGGTTTTCTGTTGTATCATCCACACCCTGTAAGTCACAATGGCACCATCCAAGCCCGACAGGTTCGTTCTGGAACAGGCGCGTTCCTTCATCCGCCAGCTTTACACTACGGCTCTTTCTCGAGGTTCTCCTCAGGACGCGTTCCCTCTCACCAGCAACACCATCGTGCTCAAAACCATCCAGAACGAGGTGGCAGCCAGCAGAGTCAGGACACATTAGCATGTTGGCGCCAAGGAAGAGTGCTTCCATAGCTGCTCTTACAGGAATAAACAGCATTCAGCACACGGGCAATGACCAATCGGCAGGAACCTTCAAGAAAGTGATCACATTTCTGCTCAGCATTAGACTGCAATTTTAGTTCTAAACACAATATAGATTTATCTATAAGTAACGTGATTTTGTTTTGATTGTTCATTGTCAACACAAGATTTTTAGTTATCCCATAGGGGAATATCACAGCGTTTCAGTCACTGCAGAAGCTCACTGGGAGTCTTGTGGAAGCAACGCCACGTCCGAGGGGAACCACAAGAGCCGCATTTTAACACCAGTTCTGCCAGGACTTGACTGTTTTTAATAGACTGACAGTAGCAATTACACACTACACATATTAGCAAATCAATAATGCTTCACAAAGCATGTTGTTAAACGCGCAGGACGGATCGATCACAATTTGAAGACTATTCGGCAATTTCACGTTCCCGCTTAACAATGCCCTGTGTGCGTAGGTGACTGTTCATTAAAACTTGGCAGGGAGACAATCTCATGTAATTATAGAGGGCAGCACTGTGGGCTCGCGTTTCAAGCACTTGACTCCCAGCTAGGAGGTCAGTTTCAAATTCTAGGTAATACCGTTCCACTCAAAACCATAGTATTTAACCTCGCTAGTGTCAAACGTTAAGGCAGAACCCTTTCACTTTTCTAACGCTAAACTGCACGAGGAGGCCAGCGAGCATGTTAGCCGCGACCAGCCCGCTTCAGGGGAGGCACTAACTGAAGAGACATTATGGTAGAGAAAGGCAGCCTCAACAGCTAGAAAAAGAGCACAAAAAATATATCTGAATGGCTTTAACCACTCAAGACACAAGCCCTGTTAAACACGGGCGCTATTTATTACCATTTCCTGACCACATAAGTATCCAGTCTTTAAAAAAGCACTTAGAATGTGATGTGAGCCCCCCCCCCCCACAACAGCAACCTCAGAAGCAGGCATGGCGCCAACGTAGCACAGGGTAGGGAGAAGGTGACGCCAGTCTGGACTTGTGCAGGTAGACGGAGCCTCTCCAGTCTCCCGTCGCCGTGGCAGCAAACGGGCCGCTGATGAATCTTTCATCACGCAGCATTATTGCTTCGCCCAAACAGCACATCCATCTCGTGTGGCTGACAGGTGAGAGTGATAGCGCCGGGGACCTCGCATTACTGCTCCTTGAACCCGACCTCATCCATCTCTCGCTTCCCCTCGCTTGTCCGCCCTGCCGCAGCACGACTCACCCGTCCGGGGGGTGCCTCCGATCCCCTGGGGGGCTGCCCGAAAAGGTAACCCGTTCTCATTTACTGCCCTGGCAGTTGACAGTTTCCCCTCACCTTCAAAACCGACGGGGGTGCTGTTTCGAAGGGCCCTACAGTGTGATTTGCCAGCTTCTCTCAGGAGCCTTTTGGTCTGAGGAACAGCAGACTCTGACACAAGGCCTGACGGGGTCAAATGTGAAACTTCGGCACGGACCAGGTCTGACTGATGCGGACCCAGGATGGCTAGGCTACACCCCCCACCCCCCAAAAACAGTCTCACCCGCTTTATTCCCTCAAGTTCCCGCCATACATCACTCTATTGTCTAAAAGACGACACAATCATTTCATCCCCCCCCCCGCCCACAAACTTTATTTCCCAGCATATAACCTCTACCGAAAGGATGAAAAAAAAACAAACTACAAAAGTTAAATAAATCAAAATGATCAAAATAACCCTAGAGACACAATGGAACTTGGATTCATATTCTGTTTTTTTTTTTCGTCTGTTTGTTGACACCCCAGCCCCCCAATCAGCAAGCCCTAAATCCCCCCCTCTCTCATCATCTCGCCGCATCCGCGATTCCACCCTCATCAGAGTTTAACAACCCCCCCTTTGAACGCACGCTTGTCAGGCAACGAGCTTTCTTCAGCGGCAGAGGAGCTGGCAGGTAAGAAGTTTTTAATCTACTTTTAAGAAAATATTTCCAAGCCGCCCTCACTGGCTGACAGTCATCTCTGCCGCCCTTCAGCTGATTCGAGTTTATTTACTTCAGGTTGGGGTGGGGGGGGGGGCGGGGGGTTTGCCCCCCACTCTCGCGAGCTTGCCGGGGGCGGCAGCTGCACATGGTGCAGTCATTAGAACAAGAGCGCATTCCTGGGGTGAAACGTACACTTGAGCGCACACCGGCGTACGCACACAAACACACACACACACACACACACACACACACACACACACAGGCACGCAGCTGAAGATTCCGGGGATGCTGTCCTGACACACAAACCAAGAAATCAAGCTGGAGAGAAAGGAGAGTAGATACACACGTGTCCCACAAACTGCAAGGCTAGCAGCATATTAAAAATGCCCGGTATGTAAAAACGTCTTCTAAATATCATGAAAATCCCATCCACTAATTGCTTTGACCATTTCATCTGATGCCCTCCATATGCAGCTCGAATGAAAATTAAAGTCACACAAGAAGAAATTGCCACGTTTGTTTCACGAAGCAAGTCGTTAATTAAAGGGACGTCTGAATCTGGCAACTGGCAGGCACAGACCCGAAACGTCCTCCAACAGGCCTCCGTACCGACTAACAAAGCCAGCACTCAGTGATGAGCATGTTGTTTTGGGGTCCCGGCTAATAAGTAGCCTTGTCAATAAAGTTTAGCTTCCGGAAGCGAAAGGGCAGCATTGGTGCCCCGCAGAGCTGCAGAAACCACACAGATCAATACTATTTAGGCGAAAGAATTCGCCAGAGAAATTTTCATTTGTTGCAAAGATGGGTAAAATAGCTGCGAGTGTCCTCTGTCACTTTCGGTTTAGCAGAAGACTCACTAATAAACTATTACCCCCCGGTCACGGGCGACGGCGGCCGACTCAGTGCCACCTCTCATTAAAGGTGGCCCGTATCAATGGCCCCAAAATTTCCTTTAAAATTACCGTCTTTTGCATCCTTGTAGCCGCATGTCAGATTTCAAGTGCAAGTCAGATATCGGACCTGTCACTGCAGTTAATATTCAACTTACCCCAAACACCAGGCTTCTGGTGCCCCCTGGCCCAAGTTACGATTTGCAGTACAGTTGTTCAGATAAACAAGAGATGACCCCCCCCACCCCCCCACCCCCCCTTGTAGTCGGGTAACGGGGGGGGATAGTCGTATTTGCCCGGAGCGTTTCAGCAAAAGGTGCCGGGGGGGGGGAGGATGGGTGGTTTGTTGGTTGGAAATTTCCAGAATCCAAACATCCGTTACAGCCCGAATGGCAACAAACCCCACTGTCGGCAACGGTCTTATTTGAATAGTACTTACACAAACATGCTTTACATATCAGAATCCAAACCCTTCAGCGATATTCTCCCTTTGGTAATACTGATTTAACTTTCATACATTTAAGTTGCTTATATTTCAATAAACAGATGGTTGCTTTACAAGCATAATTATCCGAATCTTTGATCTTAAGTCTGAATGCTAATGATGTACGTTTTAAGTATTTATGATTAAATGTAGTCACTACGATCAGGACACGCTGATGAGAAGGATGTTCGCAGGCAAACACCAGATGGAAAGGAAAAGAGAAACTCACATTAATCCCCTCACTTTCACTTCTGCATGTAAGCAGTGATAATCCATTAAGAAAACCCAATATTATTAAAGTTGAACAAAAACAGCGTTTCAAAGATGTGTACAAGCAAATTTCAGTGCATTGAGTATTCACCATTATAGTTCCTATTTGTTTTTATGCAACTTTTCAGAAGTGAAATATTTCTGCATAAACTACCTTTGTTGACAATACTACAAGAAGCTTTTAGTATAACATATTTTATGCAAAATGCTCTGAATGGATTAACCTGGCAGGAACCTAAAATTTTCCAGCATTTCATATGAGCAGACAAGAGGGGATAGAGTTCACAGGTCAGACTTTCCCCCCGAAACAGAAATACCACAATGTGGTACAGACCAATTAGAATGATTCAAGGGTCCCACTATGTGATTTGGGTGAGGTGGTACAGAACATTTACAATGTCTGTCAAAGAATAGTTTACCATGACGCTGTAAGGTTAAAAGCAACTATTGTGGTCTCCGAGAGGCTGAATAATGGAATGACATTTTGAGTATTTTAAAGGAAATGTTTCATGCTAGAATAGGCATATCGTGATTTAAAAGGGCTATTCGAAGAGTTTCTACATTTCCACCGACAGCACGGCCATAACAGGTTTCAGGCAGGAAAAGCCAAGCATACCTCTGACAATAAGGCCGGCAAAGTTAGACACCCCAGACCCTCTCTCTGATTGGGTGACGCATCGGTAGAGGTCCTGGTCCAGGCTGGTCACCTCCTTCAGCTTAAAGGATGCCGCGAACCTCCTGTGGTTGATGTTCTTGGTTTGGGCCACTGGTATATCTTCCCCGTTCCTTCTCTGCAGAAATAACAAAAAACCATAAATGACATTTATAACTGCCGTCCGGATTCTATACAGACTCACCCACCCAGAAAAAAAGGGGAGGGGGGCAACAGTCACTAGAAGCTAGATGGGCCAAAACCACCCCCTCTAAAAGGGGCAGTTTAAAGCCCATTTGAGGGAGTCACCTCCCTTTAACTCTCGGCATGTGGACCTTCATGAGACAAGTCATCTGCACTGGTGGCGGCCACCCGTCTCTTAAAATTCACACCTCCCAGGAAAGGGTACGCTACTTACTGTACTCTCCGGCCCACTCACCCATGAGGGGAGCGGTCTTTCCCCCCTCAAGGGTCTGCTGCGGCAGCCAATAAGAGGCAGCCGGGGAGAGTAGTGAAATAGCGCACCCCCGCAGGAGACTGTCCCCTCTAAATGACCCGCATAAATCGAGAAGGTGGGGATGCAAACAAAGAACGTGTGAAATGCAATCGGAGACAAATATCTCCGAAATGCCACAGCTGAGGATTACATTAAATGGAAATAAAGTTTAAATGAAAACAGGCATTTCCTGCTGGACTCCATACTGGCCAGGCATGCCTGCAATATCTAACCAGGGTTACGCCACCCACAATGGGGGGGGGGAGGAGTTTCAGTGGCCCAGACACTAGGGGGCACCCATGAGCATTTGAGCATGTATAATGGTAGCTTTGGTTTGGAGAAGGGGGGCATTCAGTAGAATTTTCTTGTGTGCAAGTGGCCCCGAACCTGGTTTATGTGGCCCATTTAGCGGTCAGCCCGTCCGGCAAGCAACGAGCGTCGCGTGTCCGTAACGAGCCCCAGTCACGCACCGCAGTCGGACCCGCAGCAAGGCAGCCCTCACCTGCAGCCACAGCTTGTTGTTGACGGCGTCCCGCCCCGTGGCGATACACTGGAAGGTGGCGTTTTGCCCAGCGTTGACTTCCACGTCACCCAGGCGCAAAAAGTGAGGCGATTTATCTGCGGGGGGGGGGGGGGGGGGGGAAAAAAAAAATTTTATA
>JAODJU010000046.1:6235782-6248718 GCA_026776725.1 Gnathonemus echidnorhynchus
CTCTTTGGGGTCACTTTTGCCGGACAAAATAATTTTATATACAAGACGGGATCGAGCTTTTGCAGCAGCTCCTGGTGTCAAGCCACCCACCCCTAAGGACTGCTGTGGAGCTCATCAGTCAGGCAGATTGTGGAAAAGCAGGTGATGAGTGGGCGGGGCGACCAAAGGGGGGGCGGGGCGACCGCAAAGCTTCACCACGGTCAGAAGACAGGGAGCAGGCCAATTCACATTAAATCCATCAGGTAAAACATAAAAAATATATACCCAGAATATATACATTTAATTAAAAATAAATTTAAATGGAGATGATGCGTATTAAACAGAAGATATAACTGGGAAGCAGTAATATTAACAAGGAATTTTGGCCTGCTCAATTATTCATGACAGTTTGGCTGAAATACATAGCAGATGCCTCAGAGAAATGGCTCTGTACCAGAAGTACTCAAATAAAGCCTGGAAAAAAAACAAGGATGGCTATATCTGAATTAAACTGGTCCACAATCAAATCAAAGTTTATGCCTTGCACACTCATGTAGATTTACATGGTATGCAGCTGGGAACATTTACATTTACCCAACGCTTTTATCCAAAGTGACTTACAATAGAAGGAAGGCTTATGATTTGTGTGGCTCCCTGAGATTCAAACCCATGACTTTCATTAGCACAATGCTCTACTAGTTGCTTTACAGGAGCTTACCAACTGCTTACGGGACCGGAGGACATTAACAAAGCGCTCTGATACGAATGTGTTTTTAGGCTGCTACAGCCTCGCCCGTGAATCTGTTCTCTCCTCTTTGAGAGCGGCGCGATTTCACGGGTGGCTCGTGTCATTCACAGACAGAGAGGCAGGGCTGCGACGCCCCTTTACACAGCCAGCCTGTCTGCCTCGCCTTCGCAGCCAAACCGAGGGGAGAGGACGCCGTTATTTTCAGCGTTCCCTCCCAGTCTTCTCTCCCGGTGGCTCGACGTCCAGGGTCTTTTGTTCCAGGGAAACTGAACACGCAGCATCCATCCAAAACATGGCACAGATGCAGGTTGGACAAACATTTTTCATTGGGAGGATTAAATGCAACAAAATAAGCATCTCATTCGAAGCAGGTTCCCCCGCACAACCTCGCAGGCTGGCCAGCGTTGTTTTTCTCAGATTCTTCCTGTAAAACACCTAACTCACAAGCTTCCCTTTTCTCGATAAATATAGGCTAGGGTCTGATAATACAGAATACATTTCCGAGCACTGCTCGACCACGTACTGCCAGAGATGTGTGCACGAGGGATGAAGTCTATTATTCTTTTCATATTGACTTTGAGGAAAAACACTGCCTGTAGACATTTTTTAATTTTCTTTTTTCAAACCGAATTTCTATTTGATTATATTCTTTAATTCAACAGCTAATTCAAATCATAGCTAAGGGGGAAGGCAACAAATTAGGTTGTATACTCCAGTGGAAAAAAATGATTATGCATATTTTACATACATACAGAGAATGTAAATAAGAGGAATGTTGCACAGGGTTGAGCGGTCTTAGCGATGGTCTGTCACTGTGGTCTGTGCAAGGTCCTGTAATAATAGGTTTTGTACATTGCAAAATCACAGGAGTCTGAGGAAATGCATCAGGAAACCCAGTTCTGCTACGTCTTTAAATACTGATAATAAAAGCGCTCCGAGTTGTAAAAGAGCAGGTGGTATGTATTGCTGCAATTTAGGAATCTGAGTTCATGATCAGAAGGTTGCCAGTTCAAATCCTGCAGCCAGCAGAGTGATTTCACCATTGGGCCCTTGAGCAAGGCCCTTAAACCAAGTATAGGTGTCTGCAGGTTGGAGTAGTGGCCTTATTGAAAGGTTTACGGGTGTGTGGAAAGGTTTGTGTGCATGTCGAAAGGTGGGCGCGTTGACAGGAATATATCGCGGGGAAGTGCGTGGAGGTATGCATTTAATTTGTTTTGCGCTTCCTAAATGTAAGGCAGTAAGTGTAAAAAGTATATGAAAGGTCTATGAGACTAAATTTGCAACAGGCATTTAATAGATGCCTGTTAGTCATAGTTGTTGCCCAACTTATGTCTGGTTTTGTCCTGAAATGTTCACTGACAGCATTTTCCACCAATAGAAATGACCTTTCGACACGCCCACCTTTGGGTATGTCCACCATTCCATCCTGCAGACTCGCGTCTCCCTTGATCCCCCAATCGGTGCAGCGACTAACTGAACGTCACTTTGGATTAAAGCGTCTGCTAAACAAATAAATGTAAGGAGTCCATAAACTGGGGTGCAGCGCAACAAGGGGTCACTAGTGAGCGAAGATGAATCCCAAACATGCAGCCAACTACAGCGGACATGTAAATCCAAATCCTGACAAGAGATAGAAGGCAGCCCTTTGAAAGACAGCACCCTGTCACATGGCAGATACGCTCCCTCTGTCAGACACCGACTGGCGACAGAGTTATTCTGACAGCCTGCTGTATTTATTCAAAACGTCCAACAAAGACAGTGCTGACTGAACTCGAACGCTACAGGTCCTCCGCCACATTCCAGGTGATAAATCTCCCTCCCGTTGTTCCTAAAGGATTATGCTTCCCATCCCGAACTTGCTGCTGAATCCACGCCAATGGCCGTCCTTCCGCGGCCTTGCCAAATGTGTGTTTATTGGACTTGTCTGGATTTCGAATAGAGACGAATGTCTTCTGCATACCAACAAAAACGGAAAGATGGATCCTCGACCTGACTACTCGCGTTTCCTGCAGCGCCTGCCTGGTCCTGGGTGAAGACCGGCCAGCTTAAGCCCCTCCAATCCCCTGGCACGTGCAGTAAAACATACGCCACTTAGCAGCTCTGCTCGCTACTCAGCACTACCTGTCCTGGTGCTGTGACAAGCAGTTATTTACAAGCCCTTGCGTATCCCTTTTTAACACAACCGATTCATCTTCATCTGCACGTTCCAATTCAACACAATCAGCTCCTTTCATTTAGATACAGCAGGCTGATGTTTAGAATGGAAACGACTCGGCTCAACTGTCTCAGACCTATACAACAGGCTGGCTAACGTGAGCACACAGTACTGCTATAAGAACACAGAACTGCCCCCGCTAATGCTACAACGCGCTAATCATCACCAGTACAGTATCCTACTTCTATGTTATATTGCTTGTATACGGTATATAATGGATAAGTAATCGTCCACTATTCTGTTACTTGCCATTTGTTGTTCTTCATTGTTATATGCTATAGAAGGTCTCTGTGGAGGTGCGTAATGAAGTATTCCACTGTATTTGCACTTGTTCAAATGACAAAAAGCTCTGGAATCCTTTGAATCCTTGAATGGAGAATGTTGTAATTTTTATGGCATATAAAATAAAGGCAAGATTAAAATTAAGTTTCTCATTAGACAGTGCACCCCCCACCCTCCCTCCCCCAGCAGACAGAAGACTGACTATTATTTTCTCCTGCGAAGCCCGAGTCTCCTTCCGCACGAAGCCGACCTGTCACCCCCCCCCCCTTACTTATCCTTGTCTGTGTAACAAACCCGTCACAAGTGAGCTGGGAGCAGAAAATAATTACCGCTGCTGTAATTACTTACCACATGGATAGCTCAGGACCTGGATGTCATCAATCGCGATGAAGCCGCTCTTCCCATCTGAGACTGCTTCGAATATGACCTGCCGAATTTAAAGGGAAACGGGTGTTTATTTGGCGCCGTGTATTTGCTAGAAATCTTTCCTCGGTGGGCCTGCGAGTTCCGGCAGATCGCTCCGATATTCCTTCTGATGGATATTTCATGGCAAATGCAAAATGCCAGTCAACTTCTTCGTAGATTATACAACCATGTCAATAAACTGATAGATGCACAGTCACCCGGGCCTGTATTTCAATGACAGTACATTGCAAGTGGCTTCAATGGTTAAACACTTGATGAAGAGTCACAGGTTGCATTGAAGGATGGGGGGGGGGGGGGGGGGGGGGGATACCACCGACCTGCACTCCCCACCCCCTTCTGGTCACATGGCTCCAGAGCGCCAGCATCCCAGCACTTTAATTGCTTAATGCCTCAGCTAATGCGAAAGTCAATTCTAGCGCTGCGGATCAGAGGGCCATGCTGAATGGGCCACTTGGCGTGAAAAGCAGTGACAAATGACAATAGTGCACCACCGATCCAATTATTATTATTTTATTTTTTGTTTTAAAAAAAAAAAGGGAGGGGGTGGCAGAGAATGTAAATCAAGACCGTATTCATATTGGTTTTCACATGCTATTATCCGAAATGCTGGGGGGATGGGGGGAGAGAATTCACAGTAATTAGTTCCCCTGAAATGGCAACGTTGGGCTATTAATCACAAGATTGACTTCAGAGAATGACTAGCAGAAACGCGTGACGGGACCCTCTGTGAGGCGGCGGACGTCACGATAAACACCCAGCTAGCAGATAGCGTGGCCATAAAAGGGGGGCTGCAGCACCCCCGAAACAGAGCCCCGAAGCAGACATGTAAAGTGACACGGCACGGTTGAAAAACTTGCCTGTTTGGCTCCAACCTATTCTTATACCTTGGAACAAAGCCTTAAACACCAAAACCAGGTGGTACCCACTGGCAAAATGCTTTCTACAAGCAGCGACTCGGGGAAATCATCCATCCTCCAAAAGCTTATCTGGTACAGGGCTGCAGGGAGTTAAATGTACATATTGGCTAAAACGTAACTAGTCTCAGGGCTAAATCATGATTATATATAACAAGCAAGGTCACACAGTGGCATGAGATCAGCTCTCAAAACGACTGCAAACCCATCGGCACAGAAGGGCATCCAAGTGCACATTGACGCATAATTTAGCGAATGTTGCTCTGATGCCGGGTTTGTGATGCGGGATTAACGAGAGCGGCGCCACGGCAACACGATGAGGCGGCGGGCAGGAGAAAGCAATTTGCAAGTAACTACCATACTTTCAAACCCATTTCGTTCTTCCATCTCCCTCAGCCAGACTCTAACGGAAGGAAATAGGTAGCTGTCCATATCCTACTCCATAATTAGGCTTTAAAAAATAAATTTAGCTATGTTTCGGTGACTTGCCCACCCCCCAGACCAGCTTAAACAAAACCGGTCTTCTTCAGTCTCACATTTTCCACAAATTCTCAACTTCTCCCACCTTTATTTCTCATTGCTTTTGTCTTCCTGAAGGGTCCAAGATTTTTTTTTTTCCTCCTCGTCCCTCATAATTCAGCTCTGCCACACGGTCTATATAAGCACGTCACACACCGCGGGCCACCATAAATACTCGTGGATGTCTGCTCATCTTACACTTACAATTTGAGACTTGTATGGTCTGCAATTTCCACAGTTTGCTGACAGCGGGAAGCCGCCACTGTCGCTACGGCAGACAGGATGCACAGTTAGGGCTAAACGCGGGACCGAGGACTGGGAAATCCAGCCCGATTTGCAAATTTATGGCTGGAAGAGAGACACACACACTAGGACAAAAGCATTAAAGATGCAGTCTAGTAGACACTTGTGATGATATAGCTAAACAGACACCTAGCTGGAAAGATGGATGGATGGATGGATGGATGGATGGATGGATGGATGGACGGACGGAAACCCAGAATGATTCAGGTGACCTTGCGGACAGAACTCTGCCGCCATCACAGTACGAGGTGGAGGCCGCAAGTCAGGCCAAACCCTTTCACTCGAAGAAAAGCCGTGAGCCATCACATTAAAAGCCTCCCTCGCATCTCTCCAAAAGGAGCATCGACACGGAGGCAGCAGGATTAATGCTCGCTGCTTTCGCGAATTTCAAGCAATTAACACTTATTCTGAGTGTTTTTATTTTTAATTATGGGGGGAGGGGGCGTCTGTTAAATAACTCTGATAGGTTGGCCATGGTGCTTCGGTTCTGGCCAACACCTACCTACTTAAGAGTCATCTCTCCCCTGCCCGTGACATTTATACAACACGTGCTAATTCGGCATTTCCGAGAAAAACGGAGGCGAGCCAAATATATACAGAACATTTTTACTGTCCGCTAACAAAGACGGTCTAGAGGCTCACGGTCATCAGATGATCAGATGGTCGTCAAAAGATGGATTTTGGAGGGGGGGGGGGGGGAAATCAGCACATATATACACAAAATATGTTTTGGTTACTTCAGTGACACATTCATAGCTACTCTGATCTGCAGAATATTGTTCTGGAGCGATTTGGGTCAAGTACCGATGGTCAAGGGCAAAACACGCAAAAACTGACCGCAGGGATTTAAGCTAGAAGCTTTCAGGTTTTACTCCTGCTTTCATAACCACCCTGCTGCATGTTCGTGGTGATAGTTCATAACCCTATTGGCAACACTTTACTTGACAGGGCACAGATACTCAGTAAAAACTCAGTTACTACTTAAGTACAAATTATGATCAAATGAATGAACAAATACAGTCGAGATAAGAGATGCGTCATTAATGATCGATTCATTAATGATGAACAAATGTGAGATCAGTATGCAACTTGTGTTATTCATTACTTGGTCCTTCAGCAGTTAAAGGTTAAAGAATTAACAGATATAGTAACAAATATAGTAACTGCTTAAAAGATGCATTACGATTCATTAATGATGAATTAACATGAGATCAATATGTTACCAATTTAGTTAGACTTAGTTTGTGGTTAAATAATACTATATTAATGGTGGCTTACCAAGTGTTACCAATAAAATATCAAGAGGCGTGGGGGAGGGTTGGTGTAATAATGTCAGCTAGAAATAGAGAATAAAAATAAAAAAAACACGATCTGTGGTCAAAGAGATATTTGACTGCTACTTGCGAGATTTGTACAATCAGTAGAAATTGTAAGAAATTGGGGTTGCGGATGAAAAGAATCGTGAGGGGTTAGGTGGCACCGGAAACAACAGTGCGGATCAGAGCGGCTCAGATACGCTGCCCCAATGTCACCCCCGTGAGCAGAGCTAGCTCCGGCAAGCCCTCCAAACAACCAGACGCTTGACAGCTTTTTAAGTCGGCATCAAAATAAAGCAGCCCGTTTCTTCCCAAAGAAAGACTTCCTGACTGACAGTTACAAGAGGCCAAGATCGGGACAGCAATAAATATATGTATTTTTAAGAATACACACACAGCTCATGAATTATATGCTTGTCGCACGCAAAAACCTGTCTGGGAGAGGAGCAGTTTCGCCGGTGAAATCCCGGGCTGCCGGAGAGAGGCAGTGTGGCTGTTTCCGACATGTGTGTCACCGAGGGTTTGCCAAAGCAGGCTCCGCTAAGAGCAGAGAATGCCCTCCTCTGAAAAACAGAAAATGTGATTTCCCCAGCGTGATCTGAACTCTCTGGTCACAAGCGCACCTATTTAAAACACAGCACCTAATGCGAAGAGGCAAAAACTTTTTTTGTTCCATATACCCTTGTACATAAAATAAGAAAACTACCAAATGTTAATCGTCGAGCTAATTAAATGCGTATTTTATCGAATAAGATGTAGAAGGAAAAGACAGCCCGCATTTCCCCACCGGAAACACCAAGAGGGTTAAAATCTGTGTGCGCCCGCACCGAGCAGATTCTCTGCTGTTGGGAACACGGCCCCCCCGAGACGTGGGCGTGTGGGAGGATCGGGTACTTTGCCATTTTGGGGCTGACAGATGGGTCGAGGTGGGGGGCGGGGGCAGCAGGGATGGCTGCCTTCCTGCCTGCGCCGAACGGGCAGCCGTTTGCGGAACCTGGCGCGCGGGGGCTGCCAGGGGAACTGCGCCCGGGGACAGACGCTCCCACACCCCCGCCGGCGCGCCTGCGATTCCCAGGGGGCGGCACCGGCCACCACAGGTGTGGAGTTTCCCCAGGTAAAGTTCAGGCGAGGCGGCGGAGTCCCGTCTGCCAGCAGCGTAAACAAACCCTGCTGAGGTACGCAAAACGTTAATTACGCTACTTGTAATGGATATACGCACTTGAAGTAACAAGCTACACATTTTTTATGAATTTATCATTTCCAAGTTAGCTACACGCTAATTTCTTTGGGCTCAGGAATCAGATTTTTTATTATTCATTATTTATTTATTTGACACAAATCTATACAACCCATGGTGACCCGTAAAAGCAAAAAAAATAAAATCAATATTTTGATCATTTCAGGGCCTGGTTTCCTCTCCTAAGGGCACCAGCAGAAACAATTAGCTTCCACTGCAACAGATACAGTAAATGAAAAGGGATTGATCACTGTGCTCTGCAATTCTGAGAGAAGCATCTGTCAGGGTTTGAGGTGCAAGCAAGGAGTCTAAAACTAATTAGGTGAAACATCACATGTGGAACCACAACTGCATCTTGCAGCTAGACTTGGAAGCAGCACGCTTAAAGATCTGGTTGCCTATGACTGCCAAAAGTGTGTGTATATATATAAAAACACCTTTCACAGTCAGAAATGAGCACAATACTGCTGAAACACTCAAAGGTTTAAGTGTTTTATGTTGCTCCCTGCCTGCTGTACTGTGACTGAGTAAAACAGAATTTAATCAACTGCATGCCTCAGTTTGTAATAAGTGGTGACAAGAAAGATGACCTTTCACTTTAAAAAAAATCAATACTGGACTTTATCCTGAAGACTGGGGGGCTACCATCTATGCGTTGGTGAGAAGGTGTGTGTGCGTTAAGAGGAGTTGCACATGGTGTACATCAAGGCAAGCCCATCTCCTAATTTTTTTCCATCTTGACACTGCAATATCCCCCGAGGTGAGGGAAGCTAGACGTGGCTGGCGTTGATTACAGTCTTCAAAGCGCCCAGTCTACTGTATACGCTAAAATTCAATTAGCGGGCGAATTCCAGTTCAAAGTTTCAATCAAGTTCCCGCAAGAGCGCCTCCAAGGAATCGGCTAGCCGAACACCCCCGACTCCCAGCCAGCCAGGCACCCGCTCACCCCCTCCCCCCGCAGTACTCAGACGCTGCTCTCGTTTCACCTGCCACAGGCTCAGGAGAACAAACGGGGAGGAAAAAAAAATAAAAAATTAATAGTACGAACTGAAAGGGGGGAAAAAAAATGTTTCTGTCATTTGCATTTACTGCACAGATCATTAGCACCACGCTCAGTGAGTAAACACTGTCAGGGAAAAAGAGACAATTGATATAAATGTGGAGGGAGAAACAGCTTTTTATTATGTTGCAAGCAGTGGGGGGATCCTATTTATTATTTGTGCTGCAGTGTAAGCCAAGAATGTTTCTTTTAAGAGGACACCCCCCTCCCCCCCACACACAGCTCTTTATATGCAAAGGATCAGGTGTAAAATGCATGTGTCGTCCCAAGGAGCCATACAGATCCTCTCTCTCTTTCACGAGATCAAGAGGCCCCAGTGAGCTGATGGATCGATTGCAATCCATGGTTCCAGCTGTGACATGTTTGCAGAGGCCATCTTGGACCGCTCAGGTCACGCTTTACTGCAAAGCTGGAGGCTGGAGGCCGAGTTTAAAATTATGAAGAACAAGGTAAAAATCTGGCTTAATTTCACTTACACTTTTCAGTATAAATGCAGAAGTTCTGGGAGCTGAGACGATAAGTGACTGTTCCCAGTGATCTTCAGCACTGGTCATTCTGGGGGCCAGCTCACGCCGATGCTGGCTTTTTCAGACTGTTGCACAATCGGTGGAAAGCTCAAATTCCCAAACCGCAATTCACTCCCCCCACCGCGCCACGCCGACACCATCCTGCGGATATTTATCAACATTCCTCCCCGGCAGCATATTATTTGTCCTTCCAGCAAGAACATGGTTGATTGGACTCCATATAATGTAAGAAATAAAAAATTTACATAATTATCAGTCATGACTTCAGAAGTGACAAAAGGCACAGAGAATACCCAAGATAAGGGGCGCCGCGTGAGGAAGGATCCCTACAGACAGAGACGAGGAACAAAGACGCCGTGAATTCCAGTGTGTCTGCAGAGACGCCCTCAGCTGGCACCCGTCTTATGAACTCCTGCCACACAAAGCCATGATATCAGCACGCCAATATAGCGCCTTAACAGGCACCAGCGGAGTTACTATGTTCCATCTCCCTCAAAGATGCAGCCGCATGTTTTGCTTAAGCTGCTGGAGTTCTGAGCGCTCGCACTGCACAGAAATGACACTTACCCTGGAACGGGCCGCTCTGGGCCTCTCGCGAGTGTTTAAGGCCTTTTGCTAACTCCCATCTATCCACCAGCTTAATATGCAAGTCCGCTGCCCCCCCCGACTGTCAGTTCTGCGAGCCGTGACTAAGTGCGTTTAACATGTCAATGTCTACATTACGTTTATCAATTTCACTGATAGTGACACCCTGGAAGCTTGCTGCTTGCTTATTCTGACAACCAATAACTTAATGCACTGCCGTCGCCACGCAGTCGGTCTTCATGCATGGACAGCAATGATCCCCGCTGGTTACAAACGTTCCTAGGGATCGATAGAGAGAAGACAACAGTCAAAGCGGATAGCAGAGAGAGCATCTAGCCAGGCCTGTCATGCATCGAGCCTGAAGATAAAGCTGGTGTGTGCAGTACGACGAGAGAAGCATTTAGCATGTATGCAATCCAGCATGAAACCATCCGCCGTCTCTCACCTCCCCAAGCCTCCCCATGTGCACATTTTCACACTGAATTTTTTACTGTCTGCTTGAAGCTCAGACACTTCAGGCAGAAAGAATAAAGGTCTAATCCAGTCATAAACAAAAATCGAGTTATGAGCTATTCAACTAGGACATTAACAGTCAGTTTTCTCCTAGAATCTAGCAGCTGGAACTTGGATAGAGGATGTTTGATGAACCTCTACTTGTTGATAAAGTATCAAAGTATTAAACAGGTTCTGTGAGTAGAAAGCTGAAGGACGTTGCCAGATTCCAGCCAGTTCTTATCCTACAGAACAGGACACAGGAAGCCAACAAGGCTTCATTTACATAGCTGGATTCAGCACCCGGTGAGGGAAGCCATTAGCTTTTTTGATTAAACTCTTAAATCATGAACCATAAACACAAGGCCTTGTCTTGCCCTACAGCCTAGCTGAAACTCAAAGAGTTAGCATGAACTTTATAATGTTGACATGAGGGAGATGTGGGGGGGGGGGGGGGGACACGAAAGAAAAATATATATATTCCCCAAGTCCCAACCTGACCTTAATTGCGAAAATTACAGTTCAGTAAGCTGTAATTCAGGGAAGGAAGCTGTTGGTTTTACGGCTCCTTGCCGGCCAGCTTGGGGTCCAGATCACGACGACAGCATGTGGTTAATTAAAACGGACGCGTGGACGGGGTTTTTTTTCACGGTGCAAAATGTATACACACAGAAGCACTCAAATCCAGAATTAGACAAACCAATAGGATACTGAGGGTAAAAAATGTACATAGGAGAAATCGGGATAATTGTGTGTACTCAATGTTGTTCCAATTAGAGAGAAAAGATCCTGGGAAGTCTAACAAGGTACCAGCCTTTTCCTTACCTGCTTTGGTTGATATTAGATTGGCGAAATCAGCTGAATACAAATGAGAGCCTGAAGCAGGAGCCACATGCTAAAGTGGATAACATGCTGGCACAAGTTTTTATGTTGATTAGTTTTTCCCCTTGGAAATCTAAGGGGAGCAAGTATTAATTATAAAGTCTTCTCCTGCAAATGACACTTAATCCCCAGTGCGTTTAGTCCCCCCCCCCCCCCCCAACCTCTGGTGTTTAAACTTGCTCGCCTCTCCGCAGAGGTACCACTGTCACATGTGTGGTGACACCAGCTGGCAGCTGGGTCATTTCTGCGCATAAATCCAATATGAAATGTAGCGGTGTAGCGTTTTACGTGCCACACAAAGGCCCCGCATTAGCCTTCCTCTAAAAAAACAAAAAAAACACCACAGCATAAATCACAAATGAAAAATAAGACAGAAATAAGACATTTCTTTGAGGCGGCCATACTGTGAATTGAAGAGAAGCCATTGGTAACATGATACAAAGAGTCTGCTAACAGGAAAAAATAACGTTAGCATTAGCGCCATTTACGTCTTGGGTTGCCATAGTACTTTCACAGTAACTATAGTCTCCCGACATTCTGAAGTGCTCTGTACTGCTGAATTGCCCCCTCAACCAAACCTTTCCCCTCCCCACTCATTCTGTGGATGTGTTTTTTCCATTGATACACTTTTAGTAGCCAGATGTGTGTGACAAGTTTCAATGCCACGTCTTTGACATTCACATAGCCGTTACCAGGCTATTAAACCCACAAAGTGTGTGTACACCCCACACACACACACACACACACACCTGTACTCATAATCTTTGTGCGGACCGTCCATTCGTTTCTATGGCCAAAACCTTAATCCCAACAATGACTACCCGAACCCCTACCCAGCCCGAACCTTAACCACAAAGACTTCTATTTTGTTTGGCTACTTAAGTTTTTGGATTACAGTCACAGATCTTTATAAAACTGAATTTCCCCTTGAGGGGCCCAAAAGAATGCTCCCCACATCGAAATCATTGTATAAAATACAACGTATATCTGACCCCCCACATGAAAAGTCAACACGAACACCACTGCATGTCTCAGAATAGATTTCACAATATTTATATTTGCAAGAAATGACACAGGGGATGAAAAAACTCAAACCACAAGGCAAATTGAGTGTAGAAGGCAAGTCACCACAAAGCAGCCTCCTCGCCCAAGAGATTAAGTCTGGGCTTCCTCTAGACCCATTACATATGTTCCACAAGAGGGCAAAAGCACGACAGACGAAACTGCCGAAAACTGGAAGGAAAAACAAAAAAAAAAACAGAACATCTAACAACATTCCAGATAAAAATCAGAACTATATATGCATCACATGTATTTTACAAATATAAAACTAATCAAAAGCAAAAGCATCAAAAACGTTCACCACACATAATTAATGGGCCCTTCGGGCCCAAGGGGGCCCTTCGGGCCCAAGACACTTAAGGAAAAGGGCCCTTCGGGCCCAAAACACT
>JAODJU010000046.1:6248818-6273796 GCA_026776725.1 Gnathonemus echidnorhynchus
TTAGCCCAGACTACCTTAAATCTGGCAAGTTATCTGGCTAAGCAAGTAATCCTGCTTTGTGAAACAGGCCCCTGATGCACATCTTAAGCAGTTTAACACCATACCGCCCCACATTTCCTCTGCAGGGTCCAAGATGAACTTGGATGACTTCATTAGCATGGATCCCAGTGTGGGATACGGGCAGGTCCACACTCTGACTGAGTTTGTCCAGCGGTTTGGACGTAGCTGACAATCGCAGAATGAAGCCCGTCAGCCGGGAAAACAAATGGGGCTTGAGGGACAAGGACACTGTGTTCAACATTTTGGTGCTCAGCTTTTCATAAGAGGAGTTAATTTATCATTTGAAGAAACGGTACCTAATCCTGGGCAGATGGTTTTTTCAAACGTGTTTGTAAATTTCTCAACATTGTAAACTATGGTAAGAAATTGTAAATATTAAAGGACACCTTGCTCTATTTCTGTGAAGGATAAAGGAAATCACTGCATTATCACCATTTATTGGTTTCATTTTTAAGAAAAAAAGAACAATAAAAATGAAGACAGTCTGAATATACAGTATTTTAAGTCATTTTACTCCAAACAGCTAGAAAAATAAAGCGCATGGAAAGCTTTGCCGGTGGTTTCAGGCAATGGCTGCCAAATAATCCTTAACCTCAGAAGAGGAAAGTCTTCTGAAACCGTCCTCATTACAAATGCCCACTTCGATGTTATCTTCAGTCATCTGACCCTCAAAGCTTTCCTGTGACATAACACATTGTTCTTGTAGCAGAGAAACAGCAAAAAGACAAATCTGCACAAACTGACAGACCAGAGGCTTGTATCATGAAGTGAGATTTCTGGGTTAGGTAGGTAACTTGTTGGAGTTAAAGTCCATTTAAACTGGGGTACTTTGGGTGAATCTCAATATGCGTACTTGACTGGTACTTGTGTTCTTGAGTACCCATTTTACCCATCTTCCATTGCCAAAGACCAGTTCCAATATTAAGAACACAAGTACATAGTAATGTAAAAATAGGTGTAGTTGTTGCTCCGCCACAAATATCAAGGATACATTGGTTGCATCCTCACCAAATGAGACCAATCCCATGATTCTTTGTGCCACAAGTTCATCCTTGCAAAGACCACAAGTCTTTGTGTTCTTGGTATTGAGATTCACCCCTTATCTTCATTCACTTACACATTACCCCAGAATACCTATCTTGCTAACCCAAAAGTCTACCTTAGTGACGCAGGTCCCCAGTTCCTAAGCTCGTGTGTGAAACTTACCTTCAGAGTCAGGATTGCTGTATGAATTGCATCTTCAAGCTCTAGGTCCTCATTGTATCTGTCAACCATCCAGCACAATTTGTAAACCTTTACAGCCTCAATCAGACATTCAGCTGATACTTAGGATAATGATTTTTAAAAAAACGAAGCATGTTGATTGATGCTACTCTACCTTTTCTCAAGGAACGTTTTTCCATTGACGTAATTCTTTCCCATTGCTGTCGCTTTCCAGGCAAAATATGCTCCCTGTATGAATGCATTAAGCAATAATCAACACCCCTCTCATCTGAGAGAAATGGGCCAAATTCTCAAAAGGCTGATCCAGCCAACATTTGAATGGGAGTACAGAAAACTGTCATTCACCTTTAAGTTAACCAGACATGAACAACCCACACAACCACACTATAATGACACAGATTTTGAAAAGGCACAGGCCAGCTGCACTTACAGAAGGGTCTGACTGGAAGAGGTAGGGCCGTCCTTCATCCCAGCCTGCAATCAGCAGTGAGACCCCAAAAGGGCGCACTCCCCTACAGCACACAGGGCATTTCAACACAACGTGATGGCGATGAGGTCTACTGTACAGCCTTTAAAGATCAGGACTAATGCGGCGTACAAGTCACCAATGTGAAAGCTGTAGGGACTCACCCTGACTGCGTGTACTCCTGCATGACTGACGCCACCCTCTGTACCAGCTGACCTGTAGGAATGGGCTCCTGGTAAACCAGAAAGTACTGCTGGGCCAGCTTCCGGGCTCTTCTCACGAGTACCCTGTCGAGAAATCCTCTTTTAAAGCATGTTGTGTCACTCGGTGTCAGAGTGCTGCAATCACCCACTTCCACCACACGATGGCGCCTTAATACGTGTTGCTTTTAATGTCCGTAAAACGGCTGTCGTTACCTGTAGTCGGGGCCCATCCCACTGTAGACCATGCCTATGTGCTTGGTGATTGGTTCCACTTTATGAACGCTCTGCTCGTCGTATAATATCGACTTCTGCTTCTTCTCAGTGGCCAGAACGACACCATTTGATGCTGAAGAACGAAAAACCATACGATGTATCACATACAGTTTGCTGGGGCAGCGAGAAACAGACCCCCAGAGGAGCAGACACTCACCTTTGATGCCGACCGATGGAGCACCAGCGGCAACAGCCGCCAGAGCATATTCAATCTGGACCAGTTTGCCGGACGGGCTGCAGAGGACGCGAACCCATTAATGGCACTGACACATTTTTAATGATTATGATACTGCTGAGTTCACTTGTGCATAATATTGTAAATACAAATTTACGTAGTGCAATGGGAGCATCTAATGATCCCACGCACAAATATATACAGATATAACACCACATTACGAAATAAGTATCAGTTATTAGAGACTGGGCTCTATACTACCCAAAGGTGCTCAGTAAATGAAAGTGAAACCAATTCAGCTTTTTAAATACATATGATTCACCGCCTTCACGCATCTGGAAGATTGAAACGATATATGTTACAATAGCTGGAATAAGCATACAGCGTTTAAACGTTGGAAAGTTCGTCAGTATCAATGCAGGTGAGTGGTTCCCGTGATGCCAGGCTAATAGTGAGATAATCCTGTTACCGGTGCTAACAATGCTAATGGCACGAACCATGTTACCAGTGCTAACAGCGCTAGCAATGCTAAGGCTAGCCGTCAGCACCGTGACACTGCAACTCCCGGGCTACTCAAACGGAGAGGAAAACGCGCTATTCTTTTACGGGCACCTTTGCTTCGCGATCACCCAGCCGCAGAGCAACCGTATTCCACATCCCTGACCCAAGTTACTTTCAACGTGCATGTACCTGAAAGTAGTTAGAGAGAAGCTGTATCCTCTTTCTGCCATTGTGATGAGTTGCAGGGGGAAACTGAAACACGGCGGACGCAGGAGGAGAGCGCAGCCGCGCGGGGCACGCTGGGATATCTGTTGTGGGCAGAGTCGCGTACTAATAATAAATATTAATAACAAAGGTAAATATATTAATAAACGCATTTATAAGATACAGTATTATAAAACATAAAATCGCATTAAAACTGAAAAAATTGAATAGTTGGTGGTCTTATCTATAAAAAATATAAAATCATTTTATAACCTTCATATACAACACAAAATGACAGGACCCTAATAAATTTGAACTAAGCTGTTAGACCATCTATTACATGACATCATATATGAGGCGAGTCTGAGTCAGTCTCAGCTAATGGCTGTCTATGGAACATTAACTTAAATAAAACTGTACCCATATTATTAACTGATAAAATTATTCAAAGTATAATCAAACAATCAGATGCACGACAGTACAGGAAGGAGCAGAACAGCTTTAAGGCCACCCAAAGAGAAGGAAAAAATTAAAGTCAGAAGCTCCAAACAGCAGTAAAGATGGGATGAGATCGTACACACATAAACAAGGAAATGACAATGAAATTGATTTGTGTGCTTTATTCATTCAATCTGAGTCTGTGGAATGAATCGAACCCACACAAAGGTATCTGCTTTTCATTAAGAAAATTCTACCTAAAACATCCTTTGGACATTTTTAAAACCCTTGCCTGCTGACTGGAGAAAAATATTTTCAGTTAATAAGCAATGTATTTAATGCACATTAAATACAAAGGAAAATCAGATTTACACCAGGCAAAAAAAAAAAAAAAAAATGAGCATGCAAGATATTGGTCAGGAGGAGGATTTCAGACCAGATGGGTAAGACTTCTACAAAATCACTTCTGAGTTATTACAGTACTTACAATGCAAAACAGAAAAGGCAGGAAAGCGGAACTACATTTCCAGAGGTTTCATGTGAAAAGTCAGCTGCAAATACACATACTGTACAGGCACTGGCAGCAACACAGCTTCACTTTCACACTTCCAGAATGTTCCAACTTCATATTCCAAGGCTTCCAAACAGGGATTATCTGACTACATCTGCTGTTCAGGGAGTGTTTATTGCGCTGAAATAACGTGTAAAAAGCTTCACACTGTCTGACACACAGAGGCCCAGCTACGTAACAGAGCAACACTGCAGGTTTCATAAGCAGACTCCACCTCTGCTAGATGGTGATACTGTTTTTATTTAAGCCTGACAGGATGATTCCTTGTGACTATATTTAAACGTAGGCTGAAGGTACAGCTTGGATGTTATGCTGGAAAAAGCCGTCCTGTGCACAGAGCATGAATGCCACGCTAAAGCTCGCCCTTCTAGTAGGAGCGGATAGCAGGGGGGATAGCAGCGCAGTCCTCCTCATTCAGAGAGCTGTCGATCACAGGGCGGTACTCCAGAGTCACCTGCAGCACAAAGACAGGGAATCAGGGAATAAAGAGGAGAGCAAGCCATCCGCTCTAAATGAAAGGGCGTTTTTCCACCGCACCAGGTACCATACTTTTGGTACTTCGAGAAAGGTGTTGATGTTCCACTGGCGTAAAAACTGGTACCGACCCTGAATGACATCACAAGCTGAAGTGAGGTATTTTTGTACTGAATTATTATACAGCTTGACGATGTGCAATATTAATACCAACATTGCACGCTATATGAAAATAAGGCTTTTTCTTACTTTCAATTCTGCACGGAGATTATAGTGCGTGTTAAAGTTTTGCTAAAATATTTTTACTGTGTTACACTGTCATAGGGTGGAAAAAAAAATTGCAAAGCTTGCCAAGTTTAATTATTCTTTCCTTATACGTCTAAAAAGCAGTTTAAAAGTTTACCTCCACCGCTTTTGCATGAGCACTGCACGCATTCTCTGAGACTATGGTAATCATTTTCATCCTTGCCATTTAAATCACTCGAAGGCGAGTTTGAGAGAAATTGATGAACTCCTTTATTTTATAAATATCCCAATATTTATGATAATAAAATCATATCATATTAGTATATTAAACAAAATACTTTAATTTCTTGTCATGCCATCCAGATCTTTTTGTTGTGTACGTTCTTACAAGACTTTTTTTTTGGAACTTAGTTTATCATTTTATGAGTCCACAACTTTTCAAGGTGGCATCTATATTATGTTTCAGCAGTAGGCCATTTACATAACATACCAACAATGAAAGCATTTGGCACTTTCAGTACCGGAGCTTTTGATACTGGTACTTGACTGGAAGTCAACGGGAAAAGTACCAAAAAGTACCATACCAAAAGTACCGTACTTGGTGCGGTGGAACAGGACCCGAAATTACATAACCCCTTGATTTGGCTCCCATTCAATCACAAGACACACTTTCTGGTGCACTGCATGATGGAATAAATGAAAGTTTACCTTCCCAGTTTTGGGGTCCACATAGGACAGTGTGTGTTTCCTCCAGTGCTCACTGAAAGGCTTCTTCTGCTGTCCCTGGAGGGGCTTGGAGAAGTTATACTCATCCACACGTTCCTGCAAGACAGATGTGCTGTCATTCATCTTTTTACCGCTTCTTCTTGTTCAACTAGGGCTGCACAATATCACGTCGTGATGCACTCGTGATGCACTATGTGGACTTTTACTTACACCCACAATTCGGTTAGCAAATTAGTAGTACGCCTAAAATAGGAGATGCATATTGTGATGCCAATAAGTTAGTAATCTGTATAAATTAGCTGTATCCTTATGTTTATTAAATGCGTTAAGCGGAGCACGACACATGGCATTGTTTTGGTAAATGATGGAAGCGATGAGCACTGAAGCAGCAGTGAAGAGAGGGACAGCTCAGCAGCCACAACATCTTTCAAAAGAGAAGAATCGACGGTGTGATGGTATTTTTTGTAACGTCCCACACATTAAATAAACATTATAATATGCTGAATTCATACAGATTACCGATATTTTAGGAGCACTACTAACCTGCTCACCAAATTGTGGGCCAAAGAAAAAAAAAACCTACATAGTACCGAAATGCCAGCATCCGCACAAATGTTTATGTCTGTCATCTAAAAGCCTGGTGACTGCTGCTCATGGGGCGGTACATCGTGATGTGATACCGTGCAGCTCCATCTCCAACCACTTCATCAAAACAGAGTTAACAGCTTCTTCCACAAACATGCTAAGCTCTGTTCCTTTGACTTGGTACACCTCACAGCAACAAACTGCGGCGAAGACGTCATGTCAGTCTACTTAAGGCGAAAGTTCTAGGTACCACAGTAAGTCAGTCCAGTGACTTTAATGAAGCCTGATGCCCCCACCTTGAAATCCTCCCTGGCATGTGCTCCCCGGCTCTCCTTCCGGGCCAACGCCCCCTCAATGGTCTGTACGGCGTTCAGCATCAGGTTCTGCAGCTCCAGGGTCTCCACTAGGTCCGTGTTCCACACGATGCCTGGGTGAGTGAGGAAACATGCCGGTTACCTGAATGAAGGGCTGTTCCGCGTTAAGCGAGCGCTCCAACACACGGCTCCTTTCTAGGTAAGCGATGGATTCACACATCAGGCTGTCCATCACAAGAAGCCCAGTAACTGCCTGTGACAAGTGTTAATGAACACGGACCAGCCACGATGCCAGAGGAACCAAGAAAGCCCTTGACACACACAAGAGAGAAGAGGAGCAGCCACAGACCTCTGTCGAAGGTCTTAATGTCATCCAGAGTTGTGTAGACGCCAGCCATCTTGTCACAGCCCTCTTTGAGGACGGAACCGGTGCGGAAGACGGCGGCGTGAGTCTGCATGGTCTGTCCAAGGACATGAGGATGCCTCAGTTTTCATGTTGTTCATACCTATATAATTTCTTAGAAACGGAGCCAGCAGATCCAAAACGCAGACCTTAGAGCTGGACTCGTACCTTCTGCATGTTCAGTCGGATCTCTGAAGTTCTGGCGCTTCCATCGGCGTATCGCAGTTTGTCCAGGTTGGCCACAGACGCCTCCCCGGCATTCGGCTTCAGGGGCGAGAGCTTCTCACCTACAGGGAGTAGGAGAGGGTGTCATGACTGCGACATACAGAACATACGGGGCAGACATTTAGGTGGTGGTTCCTTTGTGGATCTAATCTAAGCAGCGACGTGTTACCGGGAGTGCAGGTCTCGGCGATGGTGAGGGCACAGGCGCGACCGAACACCACCAGGTCCAGCAGGGAGTTGGCGCCCAGCCGGTTGGCACCGTGCACCGAGGCACAGGCAGCCTCTCCGCAGGCATACAGCCCGGGTACCACCCTGTCGGCACCGTCCTTGTGGGTGATCACCTGTGCCAGACAGACGCCGACTAAGCTCATAACTCACCGAGGCTCTCATACGTTCGTCATCATAAAAGTGAAGATGAACAGAAAGGGAATTAAATTATGAATACAGTCACTTCTAGCCTAAAGTCATTGGATGTGTAGAAAAACATACAGCACTTTATTCCAGAAAAGCTGCTACATTCTTGCTGTGAAAAGTCTCATCCTTAGATTCCCCATCTTTTTACCCAGTAAGATGGTGCGTTGAGCGCTTACTTGGCCCTTGTAGTTGGTAGGGACACCGCCCATGTTGTAGTGGACAGTCGGCAGCACAGGGATGGGCTCCTTGGTGACGTCCACGCCCGCGAAGATCATGGCGGTCTCGGAGATGCCAGGCAGACGCATGGCAAGCTGCTGCGGAGGGAGATGGTGCAGCTGCAGGTAGACGTGGTCCTTCTCCGGTCCGCAGCCCCTGCAGCAACGGGAGGGCCGTCCTCAGTGCCGGACGCCGTCACCCAATACCCACCAGGTTCTGAACGCAGAGGGTCACCGTGGGTGACGGAGGAGCCGGGCCGCACCTGCCCTCGCGGATCTCGATGGTCATGGAGCGGGACACCACGTCCCGGGATGCCAGGTCCTTGGCGTTGGGGGCGTAGCGCTCCATGAAGCGCTCGCCCTCGCTGTTGATGAGGATGCCCCCCTCCCCGCGGCAGCCCTCGGTGATCAGGCAGCCGGCGCCGTAGATTCCTGCAGGGGGTGCACCGCCGTCACGCGCACGCCGCGACAATGCCGCGGCGGCAGACGGGTGTGGGCCGGGCTGGAAGAAATCTCACCTGTGGGGTGGAACTGCACGAACTCCAGGTCCTGGCAGGGCAGACCCGCGCGTGTCACCATGGCGGTCCCATCCCCGGTGCTGGTGTGGGCGGACGTGCAGCTGAAGTAGGTCCGTCCGTAGCCACTATACCCCAGAGACGGATAGATGCTTACAGAACAGGAAGTAACTGCCAGAACACAGCAATCAATATCAAATTAACCTTTAACATGGTACCTGACCCGCTTCAGGATGTTTAATACTAGTACAGACCACACCCTTAGTAAACCGAGCCTGTCTGTTACATTCTTCTAACCTACAAAGGACTTAAGGGAGAGTAACAGCCAGGTACCCGGTTGCGATGACTGTGTTCTTGGCCCTGAAACGATGGATGGTGCCGTCCTCCATGCACAGGGCAATCACTCCCTTGCATTCACCGTCCTCCATCAGCAGGTCCAGGGCAAAGTACTCCACGAAGTAGCTGGTGTCATACCTCAAGGACTGCCAGAGGGTGGGGAACGAGCATCAGGGAGAGACCAGAAAAGATCATCGCAGCCAAGAGTTCCTCTGCAGGGTGTCCTAACGCGTGCGAGGAAGAGGAGGGTGCCTTACAGTGTATGAGGAAGAGGAGGGTGCCTTACCCTGCCATACAGCGTGTGTAGGAGGGAGTGCCCCGTCCTGTCGGCCACACAGCAGCACCTGTGTGCCTGGCCCCCCTTGCCGAATTTCAGGCTCTGCCCCCCGAAGGCACGCTGGTAGATCCTCCCATCCTCGGTGCGACTGAAAGGCATGCCAAAGTTCTCCAGCTAAAAACGACAGGAGACAGGCGGCGCGGCTGAGGGGGACGCTTCTCTAAGCAACAGGCAGCTACGAGAGGCACTGCACGCCAAACTGCGTGAACATTACACACATCATTCCTGAGATTGAGGAGAGAAACCCAAAGGTGGACTGATATAGGGAGGAAGGAGCTGTAAAACCAGCATGAATTTACCATTGCTGCAACCTTCTGACATACTCAAAGGCAGAGATCAAGGCCTACATCTAAAGGTGAGTCTACACACAAGTTACAGTGGTTTCAGCTGTCCCAGGTCAGGCTTTCACAGTAAACCAAGCCTAAAGAAAATATCGGCTTCCTAATTCAAGTTCCCCACATGCCTCGTTTCCACCGACAGAGCCGGTGCTGGTCCGGGGCCGATTCTCACTTGGTGCCTTTTGAGAGCCTGCCTGCATTTCCGACTTTATACAAGTTTTTTAGAGCAAGTAAAATTTTACGTTAAATATCTTATTTTCAGCAAATACTATCCATACTATTTTAAGCTATTGTACAACATTTGGTTTGTTGTTTCACTGCCCACACAGGAGATATTAGACTAAACTATACCTGTTATAGATTGAATTTTCCACGTATGCATGGCGATAGCCCCTCCCACTTTCGCTGATGTTATGGACCCAATTTCTGAGACGAGTTTTTCTGTGGTGCTGTGCTGGAGCTGTCGTTTCTGGCCCAGGGCCAATTTTTTCGCGGTGGAAACACGTGGAACTAGTTCCGGATTGGGAAGAAGTCCAGCAAAGGCACCAGCACCGCATTGGTGAAAAAGAGGCAGTAGTGTTACTGCTGAACTGACCCCATTTTTAAACTCCTGCATTGATCAGAAAGACACTAATTCCACATCTACTACTGAATATCATTACAGCTTCCACTTCTTCCCTACACCAATGACTTAAAGGATCAAGAAAGGAAAGAAAAAAAAAACACTTTCCAAGGTCTTAGTTTGTGCCCAGAATATTATCCAATTTCACCAGCCTTAAGCTGCTAAAACCATTAAAACAATCCTGTTAACCGAGGGGGGAGGAGTACAGGGACCCACAGCTGGACTCTCACCTCTATCACAGCCGCTGGTGCCTGCTCTGTCATGTAATGAATGGCATCCTGATCTCCTAGCCAATCAGAGCCCTTCACCGTGTCGTAGAAGTGCCACCGCCAATCATCGTCTTCCATGTTTCCGAGAGCTGCGTTGATCCCACCCTGGACCATATAGGTAAGATTAAAACCAAGATTAAATCTACTCCAAGCAGAGCAGGTTTACATGATCATCAGAAACGTGGATGCATAACCATCCAATTAAAGTCAGAAATGATAACCTCAAGGACACCAAAATCACAAGATAGAAATGATAAACAAATACCAGCATTCCAGTTGTGTAGAGAGAAAAATCATGCTACCTTGAGCACTTTAGGGCATACTGGTTACTGTCCTAGATCATTTTCTCTGACTGTCCATCTACACAGTGACTTCAGATAAATGCAGTATTTGAAAAGAGAGTTCGTACTGAGTGACTGTATGTGGTCTTTAACACCCATCTAGAGCAAAGGAGGGAGGGAGGGAAGGAGGGAGGGACGGAGACCCAACCTGTGCCGCCACGGTGTGGGACCTGGTAGGGAACAGCTTGGTGACGCAGGCCGTGTTGAAGCCGGCCTCCGACAGGCCGAAGGCAGCGCGCAGACCGGCCCCTCCTGCCCCCACCACCACCGCGTCAAACTCATGGTCCACCACCGGGTACTGCGTGGAGATCTGTGGGCACAAGTCATGTGTTTCACTCTGCAGAACCATTCAGCCCAACATCTGCAAGCTGAGGAACACCTACCTAGGCCTGATATCAGTGAGCAGAGGAGCACGTAGTCTGAGAATGCTTGCTTAATTCTGTAACAATGTTGTAAATTGCTTGCTATTTTGATATTAATTGCAATTGTAGTCACTGGCTCCCAAAGGGGGGGGGGGGGTTGGTGTTTGTTATTGCAAAGCTGAAAATTAAAAAGCTCCCAGTGAGACTGAATGTCAATCAGAACAGCTCTTTTAGAACTATAATTTGGGTTTCAATTTATTACTGCTTAAAATTAATGTTTTACTTACAATTACTGGTTGTTTCTAAAGCAATATATATTTTTTGTAAACAAATGAACAAAGTAATTATTTTTGTTATAAAGGCAATTTGCAATATTTTTACCGAATTAAGCATCTCGAAACTTTCTGTAAGCACTGTAGAAGGTTGTCAAAAGCCTTCTGAATCCAGCCAAAATAACATCATTTCAAAAGAAAAACACCAAATCCTTAAAGTGATGTACTGCAGCGTCCAGTACTGTAAAGCATCTATGTCAACATATTTAAAATTACAAGGCAAAGAGGAATGTGACAGCACACACTTACACCATCTGAAACTTTAGCGTTGTCCTTCTTTCCGTAGATGGAGAAGTGGAAGGGCCGAGAGCTGCCTCGACAGACTGCGGGGAGCTGAAGGCACATGAAAGGACATCAGAGTTCAGAAAGTTCAGCCAACAGGTTCTTCTGGAGGAGGGTCTATATGGGGCCACACCGAGAGCTGTAGCCGAGCCACTTAGCGTCTGCTGCCTGCTTGCCTTGGGGGCAGTAAGTCACATTACGCACGCTTTCGCGTTGATCTTCAATGAAACACCGTCAAAACATCATGCGTTTCTGTAATGGGTGTCGGGAAGCTGCGAGCCGACGGTTCGAGTAGCGTAACGGGAATTCAAGAGCGGGGGGCGCCGAAAACACACCGGCAGCCGCTCCGTACGGCTCCTCCGGCGTGTTCCCTTCATCCTGACCTTCACACTGCGAGACAAAGTCAACCTGCGCCTTGGCCTCCGCACGCACATACATACCCAGAGACTGACACATGCTTTAATGGGACGCCGCATTTAAAAGCACGGAACGCGGAGTAAACCCCCCCCCGGAGCCAGAGCTACTGGCTGCCGCGGTCCGTTAACACACACAGTCATTGAGCAGCTCCCCGAACCCCGTTAAGGCACCGACCGCCACCCGGCTTGGACCCCGTGGCGTCAAAGCTTAGAAGGCGGAGTAACACGGCACGACGCTGAGGGACACGAGAAGATGTTTCCCCGCAGGCTCTGGAGCGGACACTCACGGCCTGGAAAGGCAGAACCCGCCTGGAAAAGAGCCGAGCTGCAGCTGATACGGCGGCCATGATGATCGGCTACGCAGATCGCAGGGTGCGCGCGGGAGGGCGGAGCGTGACCGAGCGGAGCAAACCATCACAGCCACACCGGCGGGGGAACGGTTAGGAGCAAACCATCACGGCCACACCGGGAGGGAGGACGTCAGGGGCCAAAACATAACATTTGCACTTCCGCATCAGACTGATCAACAATGGAAAAAATGTGTTCATGCACAAGGACTCCAAGAGCAATTAATCCCCGGTTCGCGTCAACTTCACAGACACATTCATTTTCTTTCAGGCGGCGAAAGGTTACATAAAAAGCGTTGGGCAATCCGCTGAAATCTTTACCAGCGAATGCGGAACTATGTGGATTCGTTTACAACTTTACATGGTGTTCTATTAAGACTGCAGTATATCATACTCCTGAGAAAAGTGGAACTACAGAGTGTATATATTACACTAAAGGAGTATGCACAGGGAAGTATCTAACAACAGACCACAATTTAAAAAAATATATTTAAATATCTCTGAATAGGGTTGCCAACCGTCCCGAATTGTCCGGGACATCCCGAAATATCTCTGAATAACATTCTTCAATGTAGCCTGAATATGTAGCGAAATGACGTTCCATTCCCTCCCAGTTAGATGACAGTCTGGCTGCTTCTTTGGATAGGATCCAGGCTTGCTGTGTTACACAAATAATGATGGAAATGGATAGATTGTATTTTCACAGAAACAGGGGTTCTGTTGATGACTGTGATGAAAACTGATGTATATTATATATTACTTGAGAAAAACTCGAAAATTAATTTATTAACTGGCTTCAGAAATTAGGAAGTGTAACTGAACTGAACTTAATCAGCTTAAATAATTAAATTCATTCAGAAACATTGTAGTTCATTCCACTTGAAAAGATATCAACAAAGCAAGCTAAGTTTAATCCACTTAAACTTTCAGTGTGCTCATTGCGCATTAACGTTCAAGTAACATGAAAAAGTTTTTAAAATTAAATAATTTGAGAAAAATATCCTCAATTGTTTTGAGTGAATCCAACTTAGTTGGGGTTACCATTGCAGGTAGACTTTTGCTTAATTTTTAAGTATGTTATTTTCTAAAGTTGGGTATACTTTACAAAAACAAACCCCATCATTTTAAAAGTAAATTCTACATAGTATTTTTTTTCCTGTGCACCCTTAAAATAACAATGAAATATTGCACCATTGACTTTAGACCAGGTTCATTTGGGTGGACAGCATGTGGCTCAATGGATTAAGCCTCCATTGCATCAGGCTCAGGCTGGCAAAGACACTTACATCATGCCTGCTACCACTTTGCATCAATGCCAAATATATTCTTAATATAGCCGATTCCTTGCTAAACTTGGGCTTACTTTACTCATAAAAATGATAAATTTACTGAAAAAAGTGAGTGCAAATAAGTTGCCTTAATAAATTTGAGTTAATCTTATAGCGTGGTACTGTGAAAGTAAGTAGACTTCAGCCTAATTTAATATATTTCATTTCCTAAAATTGGGTATACTTTACTCAAAAAAACACCAGTTTAAATTTACTCAAAAAAGTGAGCGCAAATTATTACTGCAATTGTTCATATCTGCTGGATAGTAATAACTGGGAGAAAGACACTTTGTTTCACAAGAGCAAAGAGCAGTGGTTCAAAGTCAATGTTGAGATTTTGATGAACTGAATGAATCACGGCAGAGGGGGTAAGTAAGCTGTCATATCCTATCAAAGCTGACTCTTTCTGGAACACTGAGTAACCTTGAACAGTGGTAAATGTAATATATTATACAGTCTATGCTGTCACTTTTGTCATCCTCATTGTCTTCCTCAGGTCTCCCTGTCCTGCAGTGCAGGATTGGCTGTCAGGGAGTACCTCAGCCTGGTGGTACGCTGCCATTTCATGACATCTTTCATTAGTATGCCTATGATGGTGGGCACTGCCTCTTGTTTGATCCAAGGACTTTGTATGGACCATTTCCGTTAATTAACCCCTTATAATTCTTAATGTTAACTAATTTGGTTTTATTTAGTTCTATTTATTTATAGAAAAAAACACTTTATTTAGTTTTATTAAGTCACATATTTACATAAGTCATATATATATATATATATATATATATATGTGATGTTTGTTTTACATTTGTTTGTTTAATTAGTTTAATGCAGTCGTTCAATTTGTATCATAGGCTAATCAGCCAGAGCCTCTGTAAATCGACACTATACAATGCATACGCAGGCAGTAACACTGTCATTTGTCTTTGTTAATTTTGGTGGTGTTTTATATTTTGCTTATTGCATAATATGCATTTCACATTAAAGCATCTTTTTTTTGTATTTAAAGGTTGATGCTTTTTATAAATTCTCATGTATTATTCTGTCTAGAGGTCACTATAATTTGTTTATTTCAGGACCCCTCCCTGACTTGGCAGTGATGTCTGTTGCTGAATCATTAAGAGGTATTACTCCACAGCCCATGATCTGCACTGTTTTGCATGAATTATCAGAACTGTCTCTAGTTGATTTAAGGTTTGGACCACTGCCTCATGGCTCAGTACTGTCATACCAGTGCCCACCTGTTACAAACAGAAGGTGCAAACAACACACAAGTGCTCTAGAGTTTGCAAAATTCCCTGTGTTTGGCACAAAACTTGACAGCAAATAGAACTTTGTTCCCGACTGACATCAGCTACTTTTGTTAGAGAGTTTAACAGTGAGTCCTGATATGTCAGCTTTGATAGAGGAGAGAACAAAACAAGAAGCTCAGTGCATTGAATGGTCAGAAATTCGTAGACCAAGGGTAACAGCAATTAAGTAGGTTTTGAGAAGTGTGCCGTGTGCGAGGGGAGTCATCAGCCAATCACTGGCAAGAAGAATAACCAAGGGAACATGGCAGACTGAAGCAATGAAAAGAGGCCTTGAACTTGAACCAGCAGTTTTGGAGCAGCACTCTGAATTCTGTCATGTTGATGTGTTACCTGGCAGATCTGTAACTCATCCAGATGCTGCTCATCAAGCTCTGATGCTAAAGTGTTTGATCCATCTGAAAATCAATGCTTTTGGCTGAAATAAAATGTACAGATGTTGGGGGTGTTTCTGAAACAGGACACATCAAACTCAACAAATGTCAAGCTACACTTAAAAAAAAACCCAAAAGTACTTCTGGCAAGTGCATGGTCAGCTTGTCATAACCAGACTGATCTGGTGTGATTTTCTGACAGACACAAAGGGAGACGTCCCTGAGGAGAAAGTATGGAGGATGAGGACATGATCTCCAAAATGAAAGATCCGCCAGACCTGTGCTACTTTGGTGTCGACTTGGAAGAATATTTAAAAAAATATATATTAATGCTTAACAAAACTGAAAGGAGTGCTTCTTTTTCTGTAATATCAAGATGAATCCAAAACTCTAGTGTGATTTATTTTTCCTCATAATTATTTCTGTAACCATTTGAATATTTACTGAAACATGCTTAGTTAAATGCTTTTAAATTGGAGGCTGGTATTAACACTAATTTATCTTTGTCAAAATTGAAAAATTATACAATATCATTTATATGCATTAAAGTGACAGTCAAAAGATGTGATTTGTTGAATAAATCTGATTATATATTTTCTTCTTGAAATATCAGGGTTGTTTCCCGCCTCGTGCCCATAGCTTCCGGGATAGGCTCCGGACCCCCCGCGACCCAGTCGGATAAGCAGGTTGGACAATGGATGGATGGAAATTTATTGGGATAATAAAACTTCAACTATGACATCACTTCTCGAAGCTCCCTCAGAATGAGGGCAACTTGGGCTGGTTTTGAGGGTAAAATTCCATCCATCCATTTTCCAACCCACTTATCCTACTGGGTCATGGGGGGTCCAGAGCCTATTCTGGAAGCTACGGGCACAAGGCAGAGAACAACCCTGGACTGGGGGGAAATTAACCTCAGCATGTCTTTGGACTGTGGGGGGGAAACCCCATGATGACATGGGGAGTACATGCAAACTCCACACATGTAACCCAGCCAGAGACTCGAACCCAGGTCCCAGAGATGTAAGGCAACAGTGCTAACCACCATGCCACCCCTGGGCTAAAAAAACTGGGGCTGAAAACTGAGAAATTTTCTGAAATATAGTCACACTTCGTGCCTGTTTGTAACCCATTCTGTCAGATTACTAGTTAGAACCGTAACATAATATACCTTGTATTACTTTCCAAATAGGCGTGTTTAATAAAGAACTTGAAGCACCATTGAACCAACACAATACAAATTTATCGGATACGTCTTGAACATAGCCTGCTATATCATATTCGATATTTGTCAGAATGAACAGATGCTTCAACAAATATTAGTTGTTCGACGTAGATAAAAAAAGAAAAAAGTTCGTGACGTCTTCTGAATTTATTAGAAAATGTGGTCCGATCTTCATCTACGAGGTAAGTGTAATTGCTACCACTAGACGTCAGTGTTGTATCAGAATTATCACACTCCACCCTACGAGCTGAATCCCAGCCATGTCAGGTTGATGTCAAACATGGATCTAACCGGAGTTATAATAAAAACACTTAATGAGTATTCCTATATTTGTCTATCCAACTTCCTCTGAAGAATGTGCAAAAGCATTTTAGATGATCTGCATTTGCATCGTTTTTGGTAGGCCTATAACCTTAGTTATTTCGAAAACCTCAGTCTTGTCAAACCCGACATGACAGAAATACTTTTGCGCTATATAAAATGCAGTCCATTTACTTTTGTGAAGAAATGACTTTGTTACTGTTCGACAAGTAACCGGAGTATTGGGTCTGTAGCCCTACCCAAATGTGGATTCAGTCTCACAGAAAAATGAAAGACGAGGAAAGATTACACGAATATTCAAAGTGCTGAAATTAAACTGTGTGAAAGTAAATATACATGATAAGCCAACAAATTGTTCCAGATCACTATAGGACATGAAAAGCATGCTGCACAACAGCTCTTTTGCCCAAGGAAACCAAAATTATTAACGTTCACTATAAAACGTTAACTATTTATTGATTTAATTACCGAATGCCCTGAGATTCTGAGAAAAGCAAAACGTCATTTTACTCAGTAATAATGCTCTGCCCGCGGTGAACCCCTTCTGTTTTTAAAGAAACGGAGGGTTTAAGCTTTCATGCGTGACAGCAGAAAATAAAATTACAACAGACCATAAAACAACACAAAGCCCACACAATGCTAGAAATCTATTTTATCTATATTAGTTACCAATTTTAGTGCAAAATAAGTTGATACCTGTCCCATCGCATGCAACATATGCTTTCTGAAAAAAATTACTCAAGGAGTTAAAGTTTTGTACGTGGGAGGAAGTAGGAAGTACTCCGTCACTGGAGCTCTGTTTGGAAACCAAGGCTTTAAAAAGACAAGGGGAAGCCTGTTCCCGAGATCCGTGGCGAATGGGCGGCGGCTCCAGTAGAGCCAGTGTCCCGTCCGCCTGAGCCGTGGAGCTCGAGTCCGCCGGGGATCCGACTGGAGCCGCAGCAGCAACTGGAAGGTACCGCTGCACTGACACGCTTCCACGTTCACTATGATCGCTGCTTTGACATGCTAACATATTTCATTATTATTTCAATGCACTAATACGAAATCCCTAGTTAACACTGCTCTCGACTTTATTTTCTCCGCAAAGTAGCGTAAAACCAGAACGTGTAAGCTATAAAGTGGAGCTATAGCACGGGGAGCTGGAGAGGGTACGTAATTTACTAGTGAGTAGTATAAACCCAGTACAGCTGTCCATTAATTAAGCCACTCGAATCCAACAGGTATATCAGTCTGTTCGTTTCAAAACATATTTCTGTGATGGATAATTTTATAGTTAGTGTACTTAAGTTTGTCTCTGTTGCTGTTTCGGCCTTAGGATGACAGTTGTGCCGTTGTTAAGAAAAATACTCATAACTACATCGTACTGTAGTACAATGAGGCTCCAAAACTCCCGAAGTTACAGACGTGATTGAAAGAGGAGTCGAGCGTCAGACACGGAGCAGCGCGCATTAACATAATGGGCTCACATTGAGCATTTTGAGGTCCCCATGTCTTAGGTGGTCACCTCATTGCGTTCAGTACATTAGGAAGCGGAAAGAGATAAAGGTATTCCAAATGAAAGGCCTGACCCGAGATTGTCAAATCTCGGTGAAACCTTGCCAGGTAAGAGATACAGGCTGCTTTAAACATATCTACTATGTCTACATCCTAGTTAGCGTAAGAGAGCTGGACAAGAATGCAAGGGTAAGATAATCACGGGATGAAATACTGTATCGCACAGAAAACGATCTAAAAACACTAGACCGAATCACGGTAGCTGCAACCCCGAACACTGAACCTATGAAGTGGCTTGTGGGTATTTTCTGGCGCAACAGTGGCTTTAAATGAAGTGATCTCCTTTCCCCAACAAAAGTGCTATTATCTTCCCGTGACGCACCGTGTCAGTGAGACGTGGTGCAGGAATTCACTCCTTGCGTTGAGCAGATTAAGCTGTAAGCAGTCCAGTCACAAAGTTGACCTTTTCTCCTCGTTTAGACGAAACTATTCAATGCTAAGCCTCCTTTACAGTACTCTGACAGCTCTAACATAACCAGACTCACCCTTCAAATGCCAGCGGGTCTACCAGTCTACATTGTGATCTTCTGTGATTGAATAATTCACCAGAGTCACTTGTGCAATGTGATACATGGCAATTTTCGGCTTTGACCGCCCCCTGCAGCCTGTGTAGTCCTCCTGTGTGTCTCCATGGTAGGTGCCAACTCTCGACAGATAGGCCAGACCATCGCTGGCTGCTGTAATACTCTCTCCTTTTCTTCCAACAGTGTTCTTCCTGTTTTAAATAGACACCAGCCTGAAAGTTCATTTCCGAAGTAAGGCTTAATGCATAGATCTTTGTAAAGTTAAGATACACCATTCACTATGCTGATTTTTTTTTATACTATACATTAACGTAATATAAGTTAATATGATATATCCATATAATAATCCATTAATACTGTTGTTTAGCTACTTGATTATTTAGTAATGCGCTTCTCAGTCTATGGGTTAATTTATCTCTTTTAATAAAGTGCTGTCCTTAACTCCTGTCCTGCAGGTGGTATGGGGGGGGAGCTCTGAGGATGGAGATTAGTGTCATGCAGAGCGGCGGCCTGGTTGGTACTGGAGACGGGAATGCGGCCGCGACCCCCCTCCGTCTGGCGTCCTGCAGGCTGTGCCTTGGCGAGTTCCCCGGCGAGGCCTTCAGCAAACTGCAGTCCTGCGGCTGCCAGTTCTGCACCTCGGTAAGCATAAGCCCCCAGGCCCCCAGCTCACCCATCCCCATGGCGGGGTGTAGTGGTGCCGGTGCACAGACTGAACATGTGACCAGTACGTTCCCCGGTCAGGTCGCTGAAAGCACGAACAGGCTGAATTACTTTAGCAGGTTGCCCAGTCGCCTGAACAAAATGATCAGATAAATCGTTACAGTAGATCGTTATGCTCAATACATATTTAATTTTAGTAGACACCTTTATTCAAAGTGACATGCATCTTTGAGAAAGCAGGATCCCAGGAGCCACTGAGGGTTAATGACCTTGCTCAGGGGCCCAGCGGTGACATCACTCCACTGACCCTGGGACGTGAACCACTGCCTTTTCCTAATTGGCAGAGCCACACACTGCCCCCTTTAATGCTTGTTTAAAACTGCTGAAGCACCTTTAAGAGAACTACGGGCAGGTAGGTGTCTAGTGTTACACGTCTGAGATCAGAACGCCACAGAGGATTTGAAGGGACAGCCACTTACTTGTCTTTTAAAGGGCCACACCCAAGCTGGGTGCAACGAGCAACTGTGTTTGAGTTCCCAGTGAAGTCCTGTCACACGGGCATGGTTCTTCAGAGCGGGTATGCATGGCAGCCTGTTGGCTGTTTGGTTACAGCTCTTAGGAGCTCTAAGTGCACCAGGAACAAATACGCCTATAAATGATTACAGACTCCTTCAAGATTCACGTGGCGAAAGCATCTGATTGAATATAAATGTGGGTTTTGTGGTATACAGCTGGAAAAAAGTAAGATCCATTTGCTTGGAGCTGTGAACCAGGTGGGTGTGGCTCATTTACATTTAATTTCTTTGGCAGGCACTTTTATTCAAAGCGATATACACTTTTTAGAGGAAGCAAGGTCAGACAATGCTCGGAGCAGCTGGGGTTTAAGGGCCTTGCTTAGGGAAAATCATTGGCAAAATCATTCTGCCGATTCTGGGATTTGAACCAGCGACCTTCCAATCGCAAGCATAGAATTCGAACCCTCTGAGTGAAACACTGTCTCCCATTTAAACATGCTGTTACAGCATGAGTGTGGCATTTATCCTAAACTACTTCTGTAAAAAAATAAATAAAAATTAATCTCACAGCTGGCCGCTAGGTTGACTAAGAACAAGAATGGCATTTGTCTCCCCTGGATAGTGCCTGCAGCAGTATGTACAGCTGTCCATCCGAGAGAGCGGAGGGGGTCCCATCACCTGTCCAGATGCGGCCTGTGGGGGAGCTGGGGTCCTAGAGGACTCGGAGGTAACGGGGGCGGAGCAGCCGCTCATGCCAGAAGGCGACACGGGGTCTCACAGAGCGGGCAACAGAGTGTGAGCTGCCTAGCAGCCAGGACCAGGAACCCCAGTGAGACTCATGGTGATGTGACACAGAGACCTTCAGCTGCATGTGAATGGATAAGAACGATAAACAGCTGAAATCTGTTTGGATGGAGTAACAGACTTCCCTAATGCAGTCTCTGTTCCTAATTCCAATTTTAATTGGGCAACTCAGAGCACAGCTCCTCTGGGCTCTCTGCAGGACTGTCCGCCACTCACTGCTACTTCCAATCATTACACATTCTCTGATTATATTTGCAGTACATCCTAACTCTGATTCAACAGGAGAACATTACTTATATTGAGAAGAGAAAATGGGAAAGGGATCTTAAAATTCTAACCCTCTGCTTTTTCTGCGGTAGATCATCTGTTTTGCTTCAGGAGAGCAAGTGCAGCTGTATGAAAAGCTGAAGTTTGAAAGAGGTACTGTTTACTCATTATTATGCACTAAGCAATCATGGGACAGGACTTAGGACAGGAAATAGGCACCCCACACCCACAACTGCAGCCAATACCCTACCGTGGAAATGGATAGAAGTCTGGCGTTAGGCATGAAAAAAGCCCTGCTTGTCCGCCAAAGTGAATCAAGCGCTGGTTAGTGTTAGAGTTGACGGCTCTGTTAAGGTTCCCAATCTCTTGGGAGCACATCCAAATTCATTCTTCAAGTTCTGTAATGTGCCCGACCAAATAAGACGTCAGGATGATACCTGATGTCAATGCCTCTTTGTTTGGAAACTCTGATCTTCATGGCCGCAAAACTGGTGAAGGGAGAGAAGGAAATGATACTGGCAGTGAAATGCAAATTGTTTCACAGGCATGGGAGGTGAGTCACTCAGGATTTGATTATATGCAAAGTTTGGAGATTATACCGGAGTTTAACATCTAAACAAGGTAACATTATACTGCCAATAAGCGCTGGCAAGTTTCACTTGCTAGCATTAGCAATATTAGACAGAAATGGGTCAATTATGGATCAAATTTTCCAGTGCAGAAATATGGAGACAAGCAAAAAGGATATTCAATAAACCATTTAAAGTATGAAATACAAAAATAATTCCATCTGCTCAATTTTCCTTTCAGTTCCACGTAACTTCCAAGTTAGCTTTGGTGCTTGTGGTCAACCAATCAGCAAAGTTTATTGCTATAAGCCCCACCCAATAGTTCTTGGTTGAGTGAAAAGTACCCACCTGAGAGTAGGGACTGAAATAATGGGTCAGGAACTACCTCCAAGGAACTTCAATTGAGCTGAGCTCCTGCAGTGGAAATATGACAGAAGTTCCTGGTTTCTAAAAAAGGTTCCTGCAGTAGAAAAGCACCGTGTTAGCTAGGCCTTCAGGTGCCTCTTGTGTTAAACTGTAGTGATGACCAAATGAAGCATCATGAACCACTAGCTGTATCAGTTGAGCCCACTTGAAGGTGCTCTCTGTTCAAAAAAGTACCCAGAGCATGCACCAACGCAAACCAAGAGCACCATCTAGTGGGGTAAAAAAATACAGCAAATGGTTCATTAAGTTTTATTTGGCCATCACTATTAAACTGAGACTGCTCCTGAGTCACTCACTGAAACCCAAAGAGAACCCAAATGTAGATTACTAACCCATTCTTAGGTGCATTGGAAGCAACAGGGCTAAAAGTCAGACTTGCATATTTCTCATATGAGTTCTGCAAACAAACCATATTCCAGAAAAAAGATCTTCAAAAGAAAAACCACAGGCTACACTGGAGCCACACAGGCCCAAAGGTTCAGCAACAGAGATGGCACCAGGGACAAGTTAAATAATAAACCTCACTGGGCACAGGTGTAGACACTCTTTCCTGATTGGTCAATCATTTAATAAGCATGTGAGCTGGAGGAGGAAAATCTGACTCCTACTGTTGGCCAGATGTGACATGATACTGTCCATCATACCTATATACCTGGTCCCAGCTGCTATAAGCATCCTTCCTCCTCATCAGACCAAGAATCTGTTTCAGATTAGAATGACAAATACGAAAGTGACATCACAGCCTTTGCAGTGGAAACAGGCTGATGTTGCCTGCTTGGCCACTATTTTCCAGATGTGCAGCTGGATCCGGCTAAGACATTCTGCCCCTCGCCGCACTGTCAGGTGCTGTGCCGCGTGACGCCCGCTTTGGCGGGCCGTCCAGCCCCCATCACGTGCCCCGGCTGCCGCACAGTCTTCTGCTCCGTGTGCCACGGGGGCTGGCAAGACGGGCATACCTGCTCAGAGCTCCGACCGCTTGTGGCATCAGATGACAGGTGAGAGGGCATTTCAGCCCCAGTACTGGCAGCAAATTGGGTGCACTGGTTTTCAGCTTACCGTTAACGAAGTCTGTGCCTGGCCACCATTCCCCTCTAAAACTGGAATTTTAAAAACTGTCTCAACTGAGAGGTATTTTTTTTATGTTATAGGGGTCCCGAATCATATGACTGACCACTTTTTTATATATATATATATTTACACACACACACACACACACACACACACACACACACACACACACACACACACACACACACAGCCAGTTCATTACAGCAGAGAAATTCCAGCAGTCTCTGAACTTAGCTGGGTTGAATAATATGAGATTGAATGATGTGAGAATTAAGTGTTGAATTCCTCTGGTTAATCAGCAGTAAAACAGGAATACCAATGTCTGGGAATTAGAGCTGTAATGAAAAACCAGTTCAACCTGGAAATCTGGCCTGAGTGTCTATGATATAGATACATTGATTCAAAATCCCTAATCTGGTTCAAGTTCAGAAGGAACGTCCCCAATGGCTTTTGCAGTGCAAAATAAATGCAGTGACTTGTTTTGGAAAACAAAACGAAACATTTTAAATGTTTTATTCCAAAAGTAAGACGGTTCAAAACATGTTTAAATAATCAAAATGATTTTCAATTGGAGCTTAGTAAGACTATATAGGATTTGAATTGAACTGTATGGAATTCTAATGGAAGTGTATTGTCTCATTGCTCAATCGCAGCATATGGAAACATTATATGTTTACTTTTACATATTTGCCAGACACTTGTCCAAAGCATACAAGTGAGGCAAAGAGCACATTTTACAGATGTACATGCTGTCAAGGAGTTGACTAGGCATAAGTGCAGCTAGGCTGAGTTTCCAGTGAATGTCCAGGTACAGGTGTAAGCAGGACTGGAGCAGGAGCTACAGAACAACTTCTAACAAAGCCAGAACCTGATAAGACTATCCAAGGATGAGAAATGTAATATAAGAACATTCAGGGAATAAGGCATCAGGATTTTTTATGTGATCTTTTTTGCATTTGCACCTTTGTATGTCACTGTAGACCATTTATCCAGATGCATATCAGGGAGAGATATGAAGAGACACACCCTTTCTGGGAATACAAATAGTCTATTTAGGTATCTCTTACTGGCAGATTACCTCTAGAAATCTTAGGCCTTTAAAATGAAAGACAATAGGATCCAGCTGAACACCGTGCACAGCACAGTGAATTAACAGCGATATGTTTGTCAGACATGAGCTCGTCCCTTTGCAGGTGGCCGAGCGGCACGGACGCAGACACCCCCATAAAGCAGTGTCCCGCCTGCAGCGTCCACATCGAGCGTGACCAGGGCTGTGCCCAGATGCTCTGCAAGAGCTGCAAGCACACCTTCTGTTGGTATTGCCTTCAGAACCTGGATGTAAGGGCTCCTGCCTCCTGCTGGCCCAGACTGGGACTGCAGTTTCTGTAAATCTGGCTGTGATTTCACCATCGTTTCTGAGGTCAGGCTTGCTTCACTCTCACGGCAGGGGGACATATTTCTGAGACACTACGACAAGGGGCCATGCAAAAACAAGCTGGGTCACTCCCGGGCTTCAGTCATCTGGAATCGGACCCAGGTGGTGTTTCTTACCCGTTTTGTGTGCGCACTCTATCACCCAACCAGTTTGCCCAGTTTGGGTAGCAATAGGTGCCTCAAATAATAAATAAAAACTGTTTCTCATTTGACAGGATTATAATGAACAACACATTCAGAGCAAACTGAAAGTAAACCTCGTTTTCTCAATAGCTTGGGGATAAGAACATAAGAAATTTACAAAAGAGAGGAGGCTATTCGGCCCATCAAGCTCGTTTGGGGAGAACTTAACTAATAGCTCAGAGTTGTTAAAATCTTATCT
>JAODJU010000046.1:6273896-6309660 GCA_026776725.1 Gnathonemus echidnorhynchus
GGGGTGTGAGGTTGTAACCCTTCTGAATAATCAAAACCGGCCAGTACAACCCCCTGGACCCCGCAATGATCAACCCAAATTTATGCCCTTGCGTGTACCTCCCAGTATTTAATTTGGATTCATTCATACCCCAACAGAACCTTGTGTTTAAATAATTATGTTGTGTCCTCTCAATATGAAACTGCCTTCTAAAACCTTGCTTCTAACTGTACATAGAATATGAATATGAAAAAATATTTAATAATATAGAATCGCTGCCGTTACCAGGATGCCATCCTGGGGTGGTCACTAGTGTTCGAATTATGTCAGAGGTATTGGGGGTGGGCAGTCTGACCATGACGTGTAAATAAAAGATGTCCAGGGATGGGGGGGTCATGTGACGATTCCTTTAAATCACTAATAATTGGTTAAATTTGGTTCGTTTACGTTCGGTAGACCGATATTCTGTTTGGTTGGGCACTGCCTGCTCCCTGCCCACCTGTAACCATGCCCCTGATACAGAGAAAATTCATATATGTGTCAATTTAATATTTTTCTGGTTAAATGAACAGGGTTCCATCCTCCTCAGTTGGCTTCTGGCTGTGACTGAAGCAGATGACTTTTCAGGTAAGGTGATCCCAGTCCCGTGACTATTAAGATCTCAGCGTCGGTCCATCCCAGAAACACATTAGTTAGCAGTCGTGGAAGAAACATGGTGTGAAATTTCACAGCGTACCTGATGTAATTCCAGAAATTCAGCAGAACCATTTCTTGTTTTTATGACCGTATTTGGACACCCTGATCCCCCCCCGCACAGTTGTAGATGTGATCCCAGTTACCCGGTTAGTTAGTGCTCGGTTTAATCGACCTTAATGTTGCACTCAGGAAACCACAGTCTGACCATCTTTGTGACCTTCGCTCCCGGCCACGCCTACATCCCAGAGTACATGTCCTTTGGGATGCTCAACGACCTCAAGGTTTTCCACTATGAGAGCAGCTCCAGGATGTTTTCCAGCCCCATGAAACATCATACCTCCCTGTCATCGGTCTGGACGGACCTGCATGCCTGCACGGCTTTCAAAACCGAGTACTTCCGACGGTTTTTAAATGATGCAAACTCAACATCAGGACTAAATGGTGAGACGTTTTAGGTTTTCGGGGTGACCTCTCAATCAGCCAGTAATAAAACTTCGTTCTTAACTTCAGACCAGGGAGGCCTTCCCAAAAATCTGTACCCACACCAGCTCTCCACGGATCAGGTTCCCCATCCCTATATTACACATTCAAAAAGCACAGACGTCTGACAAGGTCAAGGACATGTATTGTGATGTAATTTTCTGTACATTTAATTAAGAGCCGTTCATTTTTTTTCTTCCAGGTCCAATATTGCAGCTTATGTACGGCTGCAGGGTAACAGACGAGGGAAAGCAAACAAACATTTACCGCTTTTCAGTGGACGGGAGGTACACGTTCACCCTGGACGAGGAGGACATGCGATGGAAGACCTGGGACACTTACACGGCCAACCTCAAGAAAATACTAGACAGTTTCCAAACTTGGAATCTAAATAATTTAAAGTACATGAAACAGGACTGTGTTCCCAGGTTAAAGAAATTCTATGAGTACGGGAAAGAGATAATTCACAGAAAAGGCAAGCAGTTTCTGTTTTTAAAATAATGAATTAGATTTTTAACAAACCAAACTGAAGCGACTGAAGAGTATACAAGCAGCATTAGAAACAATGTGTGGAGGCCCCTGACAGCATAATCAGCATCTTCATGACTGGTCTTGTGTGCCAGTGTCTGCATTATCACATATCCAGTTATCGGACCAAAACCTCTATGCCATTTTTGTCATGGCTAGAAAATCTCAGACCACTTTCCAACGATTCTGTAAGATTTCCAAGGAAATAGAGTTTAAAATATCTCACAATCCAAAAATGTTTTGTGTTTGCTTGCATGTGTCTGCTCTAAGTAATTTATATTTTAAATGCAACAGAAAGGCCCAATGTCACGGTCCAGGCTAAAAGCGGCGCAGTCACAGTCCTTCTCTGTGTTGTGACGGCTTTTACCCCCGAGAGGTGTCGGTGCGCTGGGAGCGTGAGGGGAAGCCAGCCTCGGCCAACGTGACCTCCACTGGCCTCCTGCCCAACCCAGACCTCACCTACCAGGTGCGGGTGCGACTGGAGGTGCCCCCTACAGGCCTGGACAGATACTCCTGCTGTGTGGATCACAGCAGTCTAGTGGAACCTCTGCGCGTCCACTGGGGTGAGGGAAAGCAGCTCTGTCTTTGTTTACTAAGGATGGAGGGGGGGGGGGCACATCTCACCCAGTATTAAAAATGGTGGTGTTTGTCCCACTTAATATTTTCTAGGTTTCTGCTTTTAAAATTATTTGTTGGAAGAATTCAGATCTTATCTAACCTACTGGCCAAGGGGAAAAAAAATGTTTAGTTGACGATTTCAGTTCCATTTGCATAAGCAAATGTATACAGTCAAAATTCAAATGGACAGGTAGCCTATACACAGGTATACATACAAGGTCATACAGGATAATGTGAGAGGACTGATCTGTCCAAGTCCCCCCAATACTGAAAAGACAGTGATGCCCTTGTACATACCGAATATCCTGAGACGTTAAGCACAAGCAGACGATTCATGTGCCTGATCAGCATGGCCCAGGTTGCTATCAGCTTCACAGGTCCCCTGTAGAGCCCAAATCCCTGGCCCCAGCACAGAAATGATGACCTAATGATTGCTCCATCCCCTTCAGAGCCACCTCCGGCCGGGCTGATCTCCAGGCAGTGGGGTTCGGTGGCAGTGTGCGGACTGGTGGCTCTTCTGTTCCTTATGGTGCTGCTTTGCCTCTTGGGGAGATGTAAGCAAGGTAAGGGGGCCCGGTTTGGTTTGCGAGTACATCTGAAAGTGCCGACATGTGCTTATGATGTTTTAACATTCCTCTTTTTCATTTCAAATAAAATTCTTCCTTTGATTTGAAATCTCGAATCAGCTGGTTGACATTCATTTAATTACAACAATGTTTTTACATCTGTAGCAAGTAATTTTAAATAACACAGTAGAAATGGTATTTAATAAATCGGCAAAGACTGAGATAAAATATCAACCAAATGTGAATTTCGATGAGAGTGCAGTAACACCTACATTTATCTCTCACTTTAAAAAGAAAGTATTGCACGACTGCTGTCATTTTAGTACTTCGACACAAGGTGGTAGCATGAATACTTTGTGGGAGGGGCTACAAATGAACATGCCCTTAAAATAAATGGTGTTACTTGAATAATAACTACATTGTAGCTCAGGTAGATTGTGAATTGCTTGTAATATAAAGACTTGTAACTGTTGTTTAATGATGACTGGGTAAAAAGTTGGCTTAGTTTTATAATGAAGACAAGCTGGTTTTCTTTCCATCTGCAGGTGAGCCAGCTCACAGTGAGCAGCGGTGACCCCTGATCAGCAGTCTACATGTGCGAGCTTTATACTTGGAAAGCCATGCCTCAGAATTGTGGCTGAAAGCACTCAAGGCTACTGTGCAGGTTATGGCCTTTTCCTAGTGGTCATAAACTTTAATACCATGTATTAGTTTTTAAGGTTTAAAAGCACTTAGTAGTGCTTTGTAGTGATAATAATGTTGTGTTATTTGTTATTACGTTATATTGTCTAAAGTTTTAAAAAAAATATATTCATACACTGTGGATGATACTAGCTCTTTCCAGAAAAGTTTTCTTTTAAAAAAAAAATCATCAGCCATTAAAGGGATGGTGAGTCTGTAAGCTGTGCAGTGTAGACGGCTGGCAGGTTGCAAGCTTCAAAGCAGGGCAACAGTCACAGCCGATCAGACAGCCAGCCAGACAATACATTCAAAAGCAAAAGTGATAAGGTAACAAAAGCATAAATGCACAACATCACAGGCACAAGTCCTTTGAGCAAAGAGTATTATTTAAATATCAATCAATGGTTTGTGATTCAGGAAGAACCTGTTAGGGAAAAAAAAGTGATGAATGTCAAGATCTTCCTTTCGATTCGTTCCCTCCAGAAAATCACTCATAACTAGGATGTTAAGGTAATTCCAGACCCAGTCATAGGTGACATTTAACACCATTAACCCAGGCATCTTAAGTTACGTAAAGCAGCAGAGCAGAGGTCAGACATCTCACATGATGACAAATTGATAACAAACGCCAGATGACAAATTACATTTATTGTTATTTGAACATCAATATTGCATTGTAGTCTGGCAGATGGAAATGCGCATTTAATTTCTTTTTTTAAGTTTTCCCCGACTCAACAGGGATGATACTATTGCTATGGAAGACCAAATATGTTTAGTAAGGTGCTGAAATACTGGTATGATAGAACAGTCCTGAGCTAGTCTGCGTTCTGTTCACGGTAGTAATAAAACAGAGACCGTGAACAAGGGTGGCAGTCAGCATCTTTCACGTGCAACATGCAGGCTGGCCATCTCAGAACATCATTATGGGAAGAAAAAAAAAAACGATTATTAACCTGAGTCACTGAAAAACATGGCTGTCTGGAAAAGCCACATGTAGGTCAGCAAGGACAGAATGATGCCAGTGGACTCCTGGACTTAAGGAGAGCGCAGTAAATGAGAGCCATCAGTCGCAATTCACACTTCGTACATTACACGACTATGGGAAGAAATCAAAATTTTGCAATGTACCCAGTAGTATATGTCATTTATTAACAATAGCTGAAGTATCAGCACAAGACTGCAGTCACACTAAACAGCAAAAAACAATAGGTCTATTATGCTCATATATAAATATATACTCGCTATATGTTTATGTAAAACAATAACCCACAACTTAGGCTTATACTTGAGAGAAAATTATTTTCTCTGAAGGAACGACAGGCTGACAAAACACCCATCAGCAGGAAGTGGGGGTTACATGACAGTAATTTGCATATTGATCCACGGACGTATATTGAGACGCGGTACCACCTGGATTAAATGCATATGGCGCCGGACCTCGCAGAGGCTGCCAGTTGGCTCAGCACACACATACACCCAATGAACGAAACGTCACGATTATGGCCATTGCGGGTTTACCTATAGTACAAGTGCAGTGCACACTCTGGATGGTGGTACAGTGGAAAAGGACAGGAATGAAATACATGGTCTCTCACTTTGCTTCATGAGGAATTACTCCCCAACGAGGCCAGAAAGCCAGCCTCGGTCAGATGGGCCAGTCCATCGTGAAGATACTGTGAAATCGGACACAGAGCTCATCTCCCTTGCAGTTAGTTGATATTAACTGTCTTCTAGGGGTCACTATCCTATCAGGGATGAAGTGTGCAGGGTTCCAGAAGACGTTGGGGGGTCTATGGGGGGCTGCGGCTCGTCTCCCTCACGGACTCTCCGTCCGACATCTCGGTTCGGCTGGCGTACCGCCCCATGGCGTCACACTCAAGCCACACACAGCTTTAATGAAACTCACAGACAGCCACTGCATGAACAGAAACGCCATGTGGATACAGTGCAAATACACATAAGCAGCGTCCACTGTGCCACCCGGGGGGGCGTCCCGGACGCCGCAGGGATGGGCACTGCAGCCCTGGGGAGTGAGAGGTGAGTTTGGTCCGTAGATTCTCCCGGGCTGCTATTCAAATGACCAGATCTCGATGTCTTGCACAAAGAAGTCCTCCTTTTTCGACAGTAAGGGGTTGCCGAAGGTTTTGCAGGAATGACTCCGGCCGTGATACAGATCTCCATCCAGCCAGAGGCCAAATTCTCCCCTTTGAGAAGGAAAAATAAAATGTATTCATACAGAAATAATGCAGAGGGCTTTCGTATCAGGAATGAACGAGTCCTTGTGAGAATCACAACCTCACACTGCCACAACCATGTGAATCCAGTACAGTCACACCTGCTCATAAGAAATCACACTTTGGACAGACTGACACGTCCAGACAAAGAGCCCAGTTTAACAGGGTATAGTCCACACTAAAATGCAGCTACTCAGTGTTTTTTTAGTGAAAGCACCCAGCTGTTTGAAGGTAGACCAGAGTCTATGCAGACAGTGCTGTCATTACTTCCAAAACCTGGTAATAACAGGAGCAGTGTTCAGTTGGTGCTCTTATGGCTGGCGTGACGGAGACAGAGACAGAGCGATGGGGGAGGAGTGAGGTTGGGATGTGGCACTGGAAAGAACCATGAACACCTGCTTGAGGATTATGGCCAAAACACCTTCCAGGCTGGAGCAGAGCCTTGGGTGAACGTCCTACACACCTTCTTCCGCCTCTAATCTCTCACGTCCTTCTGCAAACTGTGCTCCTTGGCACCTCAGTATGCTCACTGACCTGCAGTGTGTTCTTACTCAAAGACAAACTCACCCGCCGCCTCCAAATGCCAAGGAATCCATGTCTCCCTTGATGAAAAACATATTGTCTCCCGTCCATTTGAACACCTGAAAAGAGGATCATCGTCATCATCACTGTCATCATCCGAGCTACCAGTCGCTCATCTATCAACATCTCCCTCCTTTCCAATACAAATTTCTTCATTTCACATGTCAAAAAACATTTTTTTATACTGAAGACTAATACGTACCTCTAGTTCTGGACAGAAGGTAAAGAGGAATGTTTCTCCGGTACCGTAGAATCCTTCGCTGACTTTAAATGGTTCTGATGCCAGTGCACCAAACAGCTGTACATGCACAATAGCATCAATAACAGTTTTGTCCTCATAGCTGTTCAGGTCGACAAACAAGTGTAACGTCAAGCTCACAGGAATGGCAGCATCTCTTCTCACCTGGCCATCGCTGTCCTTGATGATCATGAGCACTGGCGAATCCTGAGCCTGCATGGTCCTGTACAGTGTCTTGATACTCATACCGTGCTTAGACGTGCTGAATGCCAGTGACCAGGGGTACCCAAATGTTCTGGGTGGCAGGGTCTTTGCAAGCTGTTGGAGGAGATTGGGGGGGTGGGTGGAAGTGATGCAGATGATGATCAAGGCTGTAGACAGTGGGGACCAAAAGATATGGAGACATGTTTTCCTCCCCCATGGACCTCAACGGCCTTAGGCAGGCTATATACAAAGATTATATATTATATAGGATGTCAAGATTCAAGGCCTGATACCATATCAGATTTCTTAGTTTGAAACAGTACTACAAAGAACATTAAGAGGAGTCAAATCCATTACAGGAAAATCAAAAGCATTTCATCTGTTGCTCTGAATAAGCTTCAGTATTTCAGCTTCCTTTATATCTGACTGTTCCCCAGCTCTTAAGGACCAAAAGGACCAAGCAGCTTGTGTCCAGTTGTGGTCTTGGAGAGAAGAACAGGCTTCGCTCCTAGTTTTATAGCAGGCAGAGTGCTGGACCACAATATAGGAATCGATCAAGTAAACAAAAAAGGGGGTTTGCACTTTGCTTCAACATACTTTGTTGTGGTCTTGAAAATGCCAGGAAACCCGCTTTAATGCACACGCGTGACAGAATACGGCAGGTACAATAAACCAATAGCACTATGAGTCCGTGTCAGACGCATTCATGCGGGTGCGAAACAGACAGAACAAACTGACATGTGGGATACGATCAAAAAGCTGTAGAGCCAGCGGAGCGTTTAAAAGCAGAGCCCGGGGCAAACAAGGACTGATAAGCTGATAAAATCAAGCTTGTCAGAAAACGCACCTTCCCAAGAGTGCGTTAAGAACTACGCCGACACTGGCGGTGAATCCCCCCCCCAACAATCCTACCTTCTCAATCTGCTCCACCTGCAGCAGGCTGCTGGGCTCGCTAAGGGTGGGCTTCAGAGCCTCCAGCTCCAGCTCGGCCATGTTGGACGTGCCATGTTTCGTGGTGAGCTCCTCCTTGGTGGTTATCTGGTGAGGCAGTGATGCCATTAGAGGAGGCTGGATGAGGAGCAGTCGAGCAAACGGAGGGATCGATGCATTGTGGGCCAGCGTCCGCGTCGTTTAAAGAATTTACAGAATTACACACCTATTCTCGACCCTCTCAGAGGATCCACACCTGACCTGTCCATGATTATTGGCGGAAAGATCTCCTGCAGCACAGTTAGGACTTGCCACCATAACAAACCTTAACAGAGACACCTCAGGATCACCACAAATGTGGAGAAGCCCCGACTCTGGCCACTTTGGCAAGCGTCTCTGCTTAATTAAATGTGGCCGCCTGGATCCTACAGCTCCAGAGCAAGCGGAAGAGTGACAGATGGAGATTAGGAGGATATGAGCGCAACATCACTGCTGCTGTAACTGTCCAGATCCTCTGTTAATGTTGTTTTATGGTCTCAGCCTTTTACTGGGTCTAAACCACTGTTTCTCGAGGACCCCAAACAGTCCACATTTTTGCTCCCTCCCAGCTCCCAGCACACCTGAACCAAACAATGAAGAAGTCAAGAACACTGAATAACTGAGCAAAAATGTGGACTGTCTGGGGGTCCTTGAGCACTGGGTTGACAAACAGTGGTCTAAATTAAACATTCAGGAATTTAAATACACTGTATTCTACATTAGACTTAGAGGGACGTCAACCTTAATAGCTTAGTCTGACATGGTTAATATTCAAATAAATGAATAATACATTTGCTGCACAAGGCAAACTGGTGAATAAGGAAGAACAGGGAACAAACAGACACGGTGATCTGCTGTTAGGGTACATCACAGCAAGCTTACTCCCCAAACCCCCCCCAGAGAGACAGCGATGGGAGGGAGGGCAGGCAGTGAGAGACAGCACATCAAACACGGACAGAACCCAGGATGGACATGAGAAACGTGAGAAGAGCAGCTCGAGTGCCTTCCATGCTGATGAGTATCGGGGCCAAGCACATGCCGAACCAACTGCTTCACAGGCGACTCGTGTTGGCTGAAGACGGCCAGTCAAGGCGGCAAGATGGGGCTGCATCTCACTCCGTCATAAGCGTTTCTTTCTGATCTTAATTTAACGAATCACTGGAGGACTGTTGTATGCCCGTTCTTCAGCAAACAGGCCTGCTACACAGCAAAACAATGCCAACCCACCCCCCCAGCCCCCCAACCCATAACTGACACCACCACTGGGGAAGCAGTGGATGGACAGAACTGGAGAAGAGGAACAGCAAAAGGGTTATAGAAAATTCCACAGGAAAAGGGGGTGTTCGGGGGGGGCGGGTGCCAATCACAGCCGTCCACGCTATGGAATTTTCTGAGGAAACTGTAGTTTCACTGCGTCTCTCCTGATGATCAGTCAACGTGCTGAGACATAGTGCTAAGGGACGGGGGGAGGGGGGAGCTAGTTTCGGGGGTTTATGGGAACTAGGGCTTGGATGGGGCACCTGTAGACGCTTGCAGAGAGCGCGCAGGTCCTCGCTGTTTAGCGCATCGACCCGACGTTGATACTCATCCTCTGAGACCACCTGGTGCAGAGACAGGAAGATGAGCAATGGTGCCTCCAGACTGAGAAGAGCAAAGTGGAGAGAACACAAGAAGCCTGGAGAAGCTCCATCAACATGGGCTTCAGCACAGCCTCCTGACCCCCCCCCCAAACAAACAAACAAACAAACTCCATACACACCTCAAAAGCCTTATACACAGAACCGTGTCAAGTCTCAGATCCATGATCTCCGGGAAGAGATGTATGCAGTATGGGCTGCCTATCAGTGCTGTGAGGTGAGACCCCCTAAAGTACCACAACTCTCAGAGCTGGTTATATCAAACTGGAGCTCTGTACGGACCAGCGGCCAAAAGCATCATTTATACACAACCGGACTCAAATTGCGCAGAACCTTGAAGTTGCATAACAGCATTCTCTCAAAGCATAATTTTTTTTAATGAGTGATATCATATCATAGTTGGGTGATATTTTGTAGTCCTGCACAGCTTCTCAGAGGCTATTTAATCTATAAATGAAGCAGCTTATCCTGCAATTAACCAATTAATTACCGTAGTATAAAAATGAATACAATTCTCCACCCCAGCTTAGGGACTGGGCTATATATCGACTTATTATGGTATAAAATTTAAATGATTAGAAAATGAGATATTTTGTTAAACTGTTGTTAATGAACATTGTTTGATAGCACACGTCAGCCTATCACATCACAGAAATTAATGCAATTCCAGCCAATCATATGGTAGTCTTTTATAAGTGCTCTCTCAGAGCAAACGATGGTGTCAGGGAATAAAGCGACAGCTCAGCAGCCACAATATCTTCTTTCAAAAAGAGGTAAAGAGTCATTGGGGGTGTGGCGATACGTTGGGAATTTAAAGTCCAACACGCAATAGATTGGTGCTGTGTACTGTAACCAGTTTCACAACTCGAAGCACTGCCATCCAGTAGAACATATAGAATGCAAGTGTTTACAAGCACAGACACCAGTAATTAGGATTTCAGCTTTATATCTGAATAAATATGGGACAAATTGTGTCTGGTATGGATTCAGAATGGTACACAGCACTTCATTTGACACCATGGGACGGGTGACTACTCTATCAGCAACGTCAGATTAAAAACTCAAGCAACAAACCTCCCTATGACAAAAAAATATATATTTATTTCAATTAGGCTTCAGTTTACAATCCATTCTATTTGTCCTCTTTTTTCATGTTCTGAATCTGTTTAAGTATGTTTAAGGGCAATTCCTGAGCTAACAGGACCAATGTTACGTTAAGGTCTTCTGAAAGTCGGAAGAGAACTGTCTGACTGTTACGTTAATAGAACATTATTTCCACATTTTTACATTTGAAGGTTCTGTCATTTTTAACATAACATTATTACCTGAATATTCTTTTAATGCAATTAATTTTGAAATATATCATTTTATGTATATATTTTGCAGATATTTTATTTATATATTTTATAGATTTATATAGTGTATAATGGTGCTTTATGTGTATACTGGAAACACGCGCCCCCCCCCCCCCCCTTAGAGGGTAAAGCTTCAGTGCTACTGGCTGCTCTTCCATGTCCCTTCTTTAATCATACACCATTCAGGTTATTTTTAGCCGTAGTTGTAGTAGTGGGATAATGTTCTAGGAACATCAGGAAAACTGGACACTTTGATCATTTCCATACCTTAATCGAAACGTTCGGTAAGCGTTCCTAAAACGAAAAATTGTTAGTTGGGTCTAAGGGAATTTTAAGCACAAGCAGAGCCTCTAGGTAAAGAAATAACAACTAGAATTATATTGATATCAACTGATATGGAGGAAAAAAAAAAACATCACAATAAAATATTTTGCAATATCACCCTCATGTCCTCATGTAACTAGCTTTCATGTTGTGTCTCAAAACAATACCATGTCTTCGAAACACAGCCTCAAAAGAACAAAATTAACCCATTTTATACAATAGATTCCAAATTTAAGTACAACTTGGGTAACACTTTACTTGATGGGGCACAAATATATATATTACCTATGTATTAATTAACCACAAAAGTCTTAGTTACATACTGATCTCATGTTAATTCTTCATTAATTAATCGTGATGCATGCTTTATTTCAAACAGTTACTATGTTTGTTACTATATGTTAATGCTGTAAATCTTAGTGAACTACTGAAGTAACTACTGAACCAATAACACAAGTGAAATATTAATCTCATGTTTGCTCATGATTAATGAATCACGCCGCATTTTTTTTTAATCTCAAGTAGCTATAATATCTGTTAATGATTTGTTCAAAATTTGTACTTGAGTAGTAACTGAGTTATTACTAAGTATTTGTGCACCGTCAAATAAAATGTTACCTGTGTTCTAAACATAACAATGATCCACTTTAATCCGGACAACTGGTCAAATACACAGCCTCAACTTTTATTCTTTGTATGTTTTCATATTTCATCTCAGCGAAAATAACGGCATCTCTCAAACACTCACAAACTTTCCTTTACCCAGCAAGAAAATCAGTAAATGCAAAACCCTGAACACACAAACATATTGTATGAAACATCATAACGTGTATTTAAAGGACATTTAGTCATAAAAGTTCAAGACTAGACATCCCATCCCCCAAAATAATGACTCCCGATCCTCCTATTCTGTGAATAAAACAATATAGCCTCAGGGGGCCGCCTACACCAGGGGGTGGTCAGACGGACACTCTCTACGAATCTCACCACAGACCTCTGAATCAACGACAAAGCGAAAATTACCAATGCATAGCTGTACTTCGGGTTTAATTTCTTTCCTTCCTTCAACCTTCTCCAGGAAAACATGTTTCAGGCGATATTTACATTTCCCGGTTATTTTAACGATTCACACTGTCAGACAATCACCAGCATCACTGGCGCCCAACTAACCAAAATAGTAGAAAAAGCGGCGACCTTTTAGGTCCCCCGTATCGAGATGTTTGACTGACCAGACAGCCAATCGGAAGGTAAGCAGTCTATAAACGTCAACGTCAATACGCCGCTGGAGCCCTGAGGGCGGGACTTCCTCAGATTGTCCACGTGTGTTTACACTCGGTAACAGCGTGATTTAAAGCTACATGAAAGGCCAGGTTCGGACGTGGAAGCGTTTAGGCTTCATCTGCGGCGTAGTCTTATCTAAGAAAATGTAATACAGCCACACAAACGATGTACTGACAAAAAGATACGCGCATAAAAATTTGAAAATACTTCACTGAAAACAGAGCACAATGCTTTTGTTAGCTCAAACCAATTTGCCATATTAGAAATCCGCACTTACATTAAGAACAAAAAACACTGGCGAGACTTATCGGAGTCCTCATTTCTGGCGTCAGTTTTACAATACTGGATCTGTGACATAACGTAGAACCACGCCCTTTTGCCCAGTGAAATGAAAGCTCCATTGTGACATCTGAAAGTCTGCACAAAAGTGTGCCCTGAAATCAGTGGCGCTGCAAGTGTGTTCATGGCTTAGGCCTCATTTTAGAGGCATCGTCTAATATGTTAAAGGAGGCCTTCAGAATTGTGACTATTCAGCTAATTTCTTGTAAAAGGGCTTTCACAGTGACGGATGATGAACCACAGTCACATTCTGTACATAAAATCATAAAATGTGTATATAAAACTCATATTTCTCTGTACATAAAAGTCACATAAAATGTGGTATAATTACCTTTTTTTTGGTCGCAGACAGGTCTCCTAATTGCTTCAAGTGATGCTTTCTATAAGTGATTTAAATTTTGGGACCTAATGCCAAATCTGGGTTTGAAAGAATGACTTCTAGATGAAGACAACCCACGTATATGTTAATTTAACAGATGTCTGCACTGTTACTGATGAAGTAAGTATATTATTTCAAGAATAAAAGTCCTTCAAAGTCAAAAATAAAATTAAAAGTCGATTAAAAGTAACAAATGCTATTGTGTAATTAGATAACATTTCTGTGTAGCTGTATATTATAGATAATAAAACCGCAGCATTATACATAAACAAAGTGATGCAGATGGTGCTGTAGACAAAATGTCCATGGTGAAGTGAACTATCAAGCAGAATCAAAGTGTTTCACAACAGACATGACACCAGAGAAATGGAAATGGAGACATTTCAAGAGCTCGGATGACACATAAAAATACACACATTTACTCTGCTGTTTTTTGCAACATCAGCAAATCGCAAAGATACGCAGATCTTCCCTCTGAACTTAGGCGACACTCTTACAAGGCGCATATTTGGGTGCAGTGCATTTCAGACAAGCTCACCTCCCACTCTTTCGTCGAGATATCTGTCTTCTCCTCCTCACTGACTCCTATATGCTCATTCCTCTTGACCACCTTGAACCCTGGTTCTTGGGCCTGGATCACACCCCTATCCCCGTAAGTCTCTGGGCTCCACTGGACGAAGAACAGGTATAGGTGGTCTGACCTGAAACATAAGAATTGGCTGACTGTTATTGTGGCTATAACAGTGCAGACAGTTCTCTGCCATTTCAGAGCAACGGTGCCAGCTTGGGAAACCTCAGCCACTTCCTCATAATGCCAGGCAGCTCTGACAGCTGTCCTTGTTAAAATTAAACTCATAGAGTTAAAATGAGATTTTGTGGGACAATGATGTGCTTTAATGTATTTAATGATTCTTCGTTTAAATACTTCCCATTGAACTTGCATGGAATAATGCTATATTTATATATATGTAGAACAATAACCACTCTGTAGATTACACATTTATTCATAGTGAGTTTTAATTTGATCAGTTTCTCTCTATTAAAATGAAACTGGGTACCACGGTACTGTTTATGCACCACTGACGATAAAACCACCTTTTCATTTATGCATATTTATTGAGGTATTTTACGAAACACTTAGATAATTTGGACAAATTTATTACTGAAAATTGTTTTCGCTGTGGTCTCACACTTCAGTCTCTATGTGTAAATGTTGGATGTTCTCCTCATGTTCACATCAGGTTTCCTCTATGTGCTGCAGCTTTCAGCTGTCCAAAGATATGCAGTTTGCAGATTAGTGTCACTACATTGTCCTTAGTGTGTATACAAGTGCCTGGCATCTCCCCCTTATGCTTGTTGAGATTCCAGGGTCCCGGTTTACTGAAAAGCGACTGACGTAGTCTTCACCACCATCTGCATCATCACTATCATCATCACCATCATCATCATCATCATCGACATCATCGTTATTATCATCATCATCATCATCATCATCATCATCATCACCATCATCATCATCATCATCGACATCATCGTTATTATCATCATCACTATCATCATCATCATCATCATCGACATCATCGTTATCATCATCATCATCAGCAGCAGCAGCAGCAGCAGCAGCATCTTTACCTCTCCTGTGGGACAGTGAACCAGTACTCATGCTTCCTTCCCCTCTGGGCATACTGCTGCATGGAAGCACTGGCTTGCGACACGAAGGTCTTCTTCATGGGCCTGCCGACCCGCAAGCACAGGAACCTGTGTGTTTGCTGCCTTTGTTTCTCCCCGCATGCCTCCATTCCTGTGACAGGGGAGGGAGGGAGGTAGGGGGGGGTTTCAAGAAAAATGCCACCTGACCATGGAGCAGGCAGAGACACGAGGGCACCATAAAGGAGAACTGATAAAGACCGTCGGGTGAAGCACACTGGCGTGACCTATCCGACCAGCCAGTAAAATAGCCTCAATGACCTCATCTCTTGCGATGTCAGTCTGTAGCTGGTAAATGACCTGCCCTATTGAACAGAGTTTTTTTAAGTGGAACTTCCTTTGATCAAAGCTGGAGGATAACCCTAAATCCGACCTTATTCAGCCACAGTCTCCCATGTGCTTCAGGTCGTGTTTTTCCCAATCATGTACAGTTATTCCTGATCAATCCAGAAAACCATGGATGAGAGACATCTTGTATGTGCCATAGCAGCCAGATATCCGACATGCTAGGAAAGCCGTAGTATCTGTAGGGCATCTGGAAACATGCCTGATGCTATATGAATAAAGTACATTTGAAGCTAATTGTTTTTCTGGGAATACTAATCTAACCCAAACTTCCACATTAACAGCCCAGATCATCAGAAGAATTTCAGTTTACTACACACTGTCTGGCTTATTAATATGAGCGTTAACTACAAATTTAAGATAAATACATAAAATAAGTATATTCTACGTTATTCACATTTATGTTACATTTACATTTTCTTTCGGAGCACTTCAACATTACACTTGTATTTTTGCGTATAGCATATATGACATGAGGTTTTAAGCAATGTTCCTATAAATCATTTTTGGTCACCTGACAGCTGTATGCTTGGGACAGTTTGTGTTTGAACAAAAATATTTGAACAAAAGCAAATAAATAAACGGATTTTTTTGTGTTGATCGAGCTGAAACAAAATCATATAGTGTTAATTTTTAAGCTCATCCTCTTTACTATATAAGAGAGGTTGACATGGAAGCCTGTCCCAAAGTTAGGCTGTGAATCACCAGAAGGGGGCGCTCTCAAAGTTGTTACTGTTTTATAGTGAGGAAAAAGCACTCAGGGTTTCCGATATATAATCAAAATGAATGTTTCCCAGAATTAGTAACTAATAAATGGTTGCACACCTTACAGCAACAGTGTACTGTCCCCCTGTGTGGGCTGAGGTAGTTTTTGATTTTCAGTGCCTATTAAAAGGATACAGGATTAGAACAGATTCTAATGTGCATCATTAGGACGACAAAACAAAAACAAACATGTCCACCTTAGGCCAGCTGTCTTCCTACCTTCAGCCGTTTCCTGGCTCTCGGGCACCTCCGAGGGTCCGGCTGCATCCTGGTTCTGGTCCAGTTCCTTCTTCAGCTCACTGGTCTGTGGCTCCTCTTCTGTCCTGACTTGTAGCCCCTCATCTGCCCCGACTTTCTGAGTTTCCTCCTTCCCAGGTCCCTCTTGTGACTTGGAGATGCCGGACTCGACCCCATCTGCCTCACCAGCAGGGGGCGCACTCTGAGCATTTCCCAGAGAGCTGCTCTCTGCCTCAGGTTCCTTTGCCTCCGGGGCTTTAACCTGGTTGATGGTCTGCACTGACTCCGAGGAGGCGCCGGACGACTTGTTGAGGTGCAGCTCGTCGGAAGAGGGCAGCTCCTCTCGGATGGGGGAGAGCTCCGACTCGGTGAAGACCTCCTCAGAGACAGAGCCCTCGGTGCTGCGTGGGGCCGTGCTGCCGCTGTCATTGCCCGTGTCCTGAGGGCACGGTCCCATAACGTCGGCACGCGTGGGTCTCTTCTGGGGACCTGGGTCAGACCCTGACAAGAGGGCTTCTAGATCTCTGCAGAGAAGCACGAACATTTGGTGCATGAGTTAAGCGTGTTACTCTTCCACCAAAATATCGTCATAAAAATGATAAATCAGTAAATCGGCATATAATCCTCCCCGGCCCTACACAGAAAAAGTGGTTATGAAAATGAGGTGCATAAATGGAAAGGAAAATCAGTAGAATTATATATTTTGATGTCAGAAATGCGAAATTGCTGGATGATTATGCTGGTCCTATTTAACCGAGACCTTTTAAAGGATAGACTTTTAAAAGGAGGTGCTTAAGGAATGCCAGCACGGTCTGTGGGGGTAAAATCGGTCAGAACTTGGCGGTTTAGGAATCAATGCCTCCTGCCTAGACGCTCTGTGATTGTGAAGGCACAGATATCTCACGGTCACTGACGCTCTCCCGCTCGGCCCACGTCTCTTACGCGGGGATGGACTCCCTGATCTTGACGTCGCTTATCTCCTTGTATGCAGTGGCAGACATGATCTCCTCCAGGGGGCACATGATGCCGTACTCCTCGCAGCCACGCTCCAGCACCAGGGGGTCCGCCCGGTGGGGGTCGAACATGATGTTGTTGGGCGTGACCAGGAGCACCCCGCTGATGATGCCCTGGTGAGATGGCGTAGAGCGGTCAGCGGAGGAGGAGGGGCCTGTCGCATCGGGGGGAGGGGCTCCCCAAGTGGCACCGTCGCTCACCTTGCCGTCCGTGATGTACTTGCAGTTGATTTTGAGGAACTTCTCCGTCAGCGCCTCCTCCTCCTCGGAGGTGGATGACACCACCCGGGTGCTGCGGGGAGGGATGTGGACCTGGGGAACTGGAATGTCCTTCTGAGGAGCTCCATCTGAATCCTGGAGAACAGCAGGAGATCACAGAGGGCAGACGCCTGATAAAGTACCTCCAGTGTGTGTCCGTCACCCAGCAGGCCCTGACAGGAACGTCTTGAGGTGGCCATCGCGCCTTGCTGACTCACTGGTACTTCATTACCTGCTGTTCAGATACAGGTTCTCCACAGGCTATTGGCTCTCACTGTGTGATTTATAAGAGTGTGAGATGGGGGGGTGGGGATATCTGCTGTCCAAGAGTACAACGTTGAGTCAATTTGTCTGTCCCCGCTTTCACTGGTACAGTAAATCCCCACCCCCCATCCCCCCATCGAGCCTGCCCACATCCCGAAGCGTGTGCTCCTTCCCAGACAGCCAAAGCTGACTCCAGTTTTTTTAGTGTTCTCTTATGTTCTGGTGTTCTGCTGCTGTTTGGTGCTATGACCGTTTTCTGGTCACATCTATAGAACATGGATACGCGCTCTTACAGGCAATGGGAAGCAACTATTGTAAGAGGAATTCTCAGACATCAGAGAAAGTGCATATCCAGGACTGAAAGGTATATTAAAAAAATAACTCTAAGGAGAAATGTCCCAGTAAACAAGGCCACTCTAATATGCTTTGTATTCTCTCTAGTTCAGCAAACTATATGAATGTGTTTAAAGTTCCTGTATTTTCCAGGCATCATCCACAGAATGCATTAAGAAACCTGGGCAATGTAGTTATCAAAGTCCTTGCCACTTAGTTAAACTTCCTAGCAAGTGCCACCCGTATAGAGATTTACTTGCCCTAAAGCAATCAATTTCTTTGGTGGAGCATCTAGGTATATGAGCCTGCACTCATCTTTTTGCCGTTTTTTTCATCCCTCCTCCCTCCCATTGACTTCCATTTATTTTCGGATGCTTCCTGGACAGTCACTGTATGGGTTACAGCCACTAAATCTCATAAGGAGCCTATAGCCATGTCGTCCAACACTCAACAGAGGAGAAATTGGCCCACATTGATCTTTTTGTCACAATCACATTTCCTCCAGGATGTATGTGGTTCTCTAGTTAACTCTCCTCCCCCTCAGGGAGTTGCGATGAAATACTGCGGGGGTAATTCCTGAGAGCCAGGCAACAAATATGCCAACATCACAGCAATCAACAATCTACTCATAATGAAATCTATATCAGAGTAACAGTAGAATTGCTCCTCTGTGGTTTTATAAAGAACAACAAAGGCATTTGTTTATCATGAGATAAAAGTGCATTGCACTGTAGCTGAAGGTACCGTGGTGAGCTTCTCAAGGTCGGCTTCGGAGGAGGTGGGAGACAGGGGGCTGACGGGGCTCAGGGAGGGGGAGCTCTCAGCGCTGGAGACGTAGTCAGGATCGGGGACGTACAGAATCTGTAAACGTATTCAGAGGGCTGTCTTTATGTAGGGGGGGGGCACAGAGACACACAGACGACACACATGATCTCAACACGGACACATTAGCAATGAAGGGGAGAGGTGCAGATACTTCAAGAGGACCTGCTGGGGGGGGGGTCAATGACTCGGGAAGTCTGCTTGGGGGGGTTTGGGTGAAGTGCTGAGATTTATGCAAGGCTTCTTGACCCGTTTGAGCCCACCAAAACATGGAGCAGCAAGTGACTACCCCCTTCAGCACGCTGGAGGACCTCAGAGGGTTCTGTGGATGTGGATCTAGGAGATGCAACTCAACCTCTTAATTATGCAGCACTGAAAATAAGATCTGCTTGGAGGAGCTCAGCTGTTTGACTGAGTTCTTTGAGTAAAACTGTAGGAAGCCTTGGGGAGACTCTGCGACCATCGCATGGACATTAAAGAAGACCGTCCTCAGTGAAGGATAGAAATTGAGATTTTTGAAGTGACCTCACATGTATGTTTGGCGAGAGGAATGGGAAATGGAAGGCATACGAAGGCGCGTAAGGAGAGCCAGGACTGGGCAGAAGTGAGCCAAACCTGTCCAGGAACGACGGCCCTGGAGAAGAGTTTGTTCAGCTGGACAAGCGCGTTGGGGGTGGTGTCGAACTTCAGGGCGATGCTGTTCAGCGTGTCCCGCGATTCCACCTGAGCCGAGAAAAAAACAGTGCAATCAAACAGGAAGTATCACATTTTGGACTTCCATGGGCGGGTTATAGGGATAGTAAGATTCACCGAATCACAATGCCTCAGTGATGGAGATCCACATCCCTAGGTGGATCGCTTCATTCAGCACATCTCACAGTGTTTACGTCAGTGAACAATTGGCCTCCCACCTACTGGCCATGTTTGCTTCTGGTTATGTGTTTCCATCCCCATCCTGTTGGGGGATTTTATTTATCTATCACACGCTTTTATTAAACCAACATCAATTTCTCAACCAGTGTACAGAGCCTTTAGAGCAATTGAGAGATAAGGGTCCTGTTCCAGTGCCCAACAGTGAAATCTCTCTACCAACTCAAGGATTTAAACCAGCAACCTTCTGATCACCGGCACAGATTCCTTACCCATTAAGCCACATGCTGCCTGCCTGACTGCCTACCGTGCCAGTCGCCCTGCCAGGACATCTAAGTAACCTCCAAATGTAGCAGGAGTTTGTAGCCGGGCTCAGCTGGAGTGACACTGCTGGCATTTACGTTTGTTTGTCAGGTTAAAGCCCCAGGCGTGTAAATGTATATACAGTCACATGCTCTGCAGGTGAGATTCTTTGACTGGCAAATACTAATCCTAAGATAGTGGCAATGGATCAGAAAGGGTTATGGGATCAGTGACCCCTAGCGACGAGTCAGGTATGAATCTCCAGATTCTTACAGCTGGTCGAGAGTTCAGTACATGCCTCACAGTGCTATTCCTAATAAATGAAAGAGAGGGAGGGAACAGGGTGGGTATTTACAGCAATGCTCTCATATAATACTAGCAATCTACCAATAATGAGTCTGCCATGATACTGGTGTGAATGTGTTAAACCTGAAGTCTATACATTGCAACACTAGTGTCTCCTAAAATCCCTTGTCTTCTGAGTTCCACTCTGCACGTTGAGACTACAAACCCCGGTTTTATTGTATTGTGGTGACAATTAGGCAGATAATCAGTTGTTGGAGTGAAATTTGTTGGAGCCAAACACATTTACGTTTGCCAGCCTAATGACTAAAGTATACAAATATAAATCTAAGCAAGTAATGTGTATCTACAGGCTTGAGTTATGCAATCCGATTCCATTTTAGACATGGACATTGGTACTGTGGAGACCAATGTTCTCACCTGGAGACAGTAGTGCTGTGTAGGGGATTATTTGTGTTAATAATAGCAATACTAGGGGGCCACACTAGGGGTCCTCGGTGTGTCAGTCATGCAGCTGGTGCTGCTGTCCCATGCGGGGGAGACTTGTCACATGACCATCCTACCCAAGAGGAGGAAGTACATATTGGTGTCCCTATATGCGACTGCCATTTCAGCAGTCCGGAAAAGTTCCAGAAAGGGAGCGAAGAAAAGTGTGTGGTGATCTAGCCTGGGGGGGGGGCTTACTGTAGCAATCCAATGGGGCAGTACCAATCTAAATTAATAAGCTAAAGGCTGTTACGTTCAGTTAAGTGTGGCTTCAGCGGGTCAGCCTGCAGCTAGCTACACCAGGTCCTAGAGAGAGTTGCATTACAGCACATTTGACATGTCAACAAAGTCCAGTCACACTAATTCAACTAGAGATGAACAGAGAGACAGTGGGTAGAGCCTCTCTCAAAAAATTACCTGCTGCTATGTGGGTCAGTGCATTAGGGTGCTATACCTATGATCAGAAGGTTGCTGGTTCAAATCCCATGGTTAATAGAATGATTTCAGCTGCCTGACTAAGGCTTCAACCCCCAATTGTTTAAAAAAAGTCTATGTATGCTGCTTTGGCCAAAACCATAAGCTATTGTCTGTAAATCCTTTTGTGGCTGCAGAGGGGCTTCCTCATACTGTCCAGATCTAGTCTAATGTAATTAGTAGTACAGCTGACCCAGAATGGCTGCCAGATGGGCTGCAAGGGTGCTGAGGACCACCGATAGATGGAGGTAAGTGAGGAGAGGAGAGACTCGCTTGCTCACACTGCCTACCAGGGGCACATCACAGCACAATGGTGCTGCCCTAACTGCAGCACCATTACCACAAAAATGCAATAATGAATTCAGACGAACACTCTCTGTTTGCGTGGCAGGGGGGTTGTATGGACGTCCCGATAAAGGGTTTATGTGGGCGTGACACATGAACGTGATTAAAACTGGATGACAGCGTCACACTCAGCCGGCATGAGTGATTCCTAACAGTGTGACGGTCTCTCCTTTTTACCACCGCCTCATTAGTGAGCTTCCAGGAAAGTCACACTTCATTTCCTGGGGTGACTGGTAACCGACTGAGGGGTGACAGAGCCAGGGAACGACCTGTCACCACTGGCTGCTTTATCCCAGGTAATCCGGGCTGCTGCATTTCCTTCACAGCTTTCCAATTAAAGGTGGAAACAATTTTTCCAGTTTTTGCTCTGAAGATTGAATGATTTTTGATGTAACTGAAGTCCTGCTTCTGGATAAACTCCAAACCCTCTCAGATAAACTATCTTCTACAGGAATATCAGGGCTGGTCAATCCTATAGGCGACATAGGCGGCCGCCTAGGGCGCCATCTTCTCAGGCGCCCCCATCAAGTTTCACCACCTAATTTCACTTTGTCTTGGAGTGGGGGAGGGAGGGTGCCAATTCGTTGCTGTAGCTTGCCTAGGGTGCCACATGGGCTTTGAGCGGCCCTGAGGAAGATACTTCAGATGCCACAGAAACACTGAAGGTAACTGATTGATGCCTTTCCACGTCTGATAGAATCAAGGCGCTCGCTATGGTAATGAGCCATTTTTAGCACCCTCAAGGCTGTTCCTGCAAATCTGAGGGGTTACTCTGAGGTATTATTAAAGGAGTGCCCTCGATCTCTCACACACTGCGCTACACTAACTACTGGATCTCTCATGATGCCGAGCTGCTCACTGTGCTGGATCTGAGCAGAAAAGAGAAGAAAGCTGCAGCATTCAGAGTCAAGGGTTTAAAGTCGACGGTTTCCATAGCAACTTTCCCTGCTGCTAGCCTGGGTGACATCACTTCGCTATCTCCTAACTGGCAGTATTTCACAAAGCCCTAAATGAGCCCGCTCTGACAGAACACCACGTTTCCTGCCCGAAGACCTGAAATTACCGCGGTCACGTCTGATTGCTGCATCAAGTGGAGCGAGGGAGGGCAGGAATGGCAGAATGATGTGCTTTCTGTCTTGTGCACTATTTTCTTTGTTTCTGGGATGTGCAGTGACCCAAAGGTTGGGAGTTTGACTTCAGCACCCTCTGCGAAAATGGTAATGATAGTTCCTGATGCTGGAAAATCCCATTCATCATCCAACAGTCCTTCACAGTCAAATTCTTAGCCATTCCCCATGCTTATCCTATGTAGTTCATCTGCTCTGTACTCTTCATGGTGCTTAATATGGTAGTACTGTGGTAATATGGTTAAGGCTTAGGTATACCCAAGTTTGCATCCCTTCAACCTTACACAGCCGTAACCTGATCAGAAGGCCCAACAGAAGCGAGAAAGATTCCATTGTGTCAGGAGATGTGTTTAGGGTTAGGGGTGACAGCTGTGGAGGGGGGAGTCAGTCTCTATTGGGCTGATCAGCGCTCCTACCCCCATCCGCTGCTACACACTGTTTGTCTTCAGCTGGAGGTGCACAAAGCCAGCTGGATATGGGAGTGCCGGCTCCCGCCCGAGTCCCACGACTCCCGTCCCCGGGCACTGGGCAGAGCAAAGCCTCATTGGGAGGTGGGGGGGGGGGGCACATTTGCAAAGCGAGACACATCTCCTGACAGTGCATCAGATTGGCAGAAAGGACAACGCAGCTGGAAGGTCAATCGTATAAGAACGACAAAGTGATGTGTGTAGAAACAGCCAAAAAGATGGATTGATGAAGAGGAGCGTCAGACTACTCCGTCCGTGAACACCAAGCTCTCGCTAACTGAGCTTCACCCTCGAGGCACAGTTCGCTGGGAGAGGAAGAGGGAATTGTCTGCAGTTTACACATCATCTTTTAAACATAACTGGGTATGAACAAATGAACTAAACTGCCAAAATCCCTGGAATCCCTGTACTCATGCTGCATGCTCTGAGCCAGGTGGCTCTGTGTGTGCTCATGTGGTATATTCTGGGCCAGGCAGTTTGTGTGTACTCATGCGATTTACTATGAGCTGGGCGGCTTGGCACATACTCATTAGGTATACTCTGAACTAGGGAGCTCAGCGTGTACTCACGAGGTATATACTGAACTAGGTGGCTTGGTGTGTACTCATAAGGTATACTCTGAACAAGGCGGCTCAGTGTGAACTTGCAAGGTATACTCTGGGGCAGGCAGTTTGTGCATACTCACAAGATTTACTATGAGCTGAGTAGCTTGGCACATACTCATGCGGTATGCTCTGAACTAGGCAGCTTGGCATGTACTCACGAGGTATACTCAGACCTGGGCGACTCGGTGTGCACTAAGAGGTATACTCTGAACTAGGCAACTTGACATGTACTCACAAGGTATACTCTTAACTAGCCAGCTTAGCGTGTAATCACTAGGTATTCTCTGAATTAGGTGGATCAGCATGTACTCATCAGATATACTCTGAACTATGCGGCTCAACGAGTACTTGCAAGGAATACTCTGGGCCAGGCAGTTCATGCATACTCACACAGTTTACTGTGAGATTGGCTCATATGAGGCTTGGCGCATACTCATGAGGTATACTCTAATCTGGGCGACTAGGTATGGATTCACGAGGTATACTCTGAACTAGGCAGCTCAGCGTGTACTCACAAGGTATACTCTGATCTGGGCGAGTCGGCATATACTCACACAGTACTCTGTGGTGCCTTTGGGTTTCTGGAATGCCGCACGTCTCGTCTCCTTCTTCTGCCCGGAATCTGAAAGCAGAGCAGTAAGGAGCGCGTCACCTCCCTTTGTCTCCCCGCAGCTCCCCGCCCGCTGCTCGCTCTCTTGCGTCAGCCTGGCCGGAGCTGAGAGGAGACGGCACCGCCAAGGCAGAACAGGGCTTCCCCTTTAGAGATGGGGGGGGTTATGATTCGCACAGCCCCCAGCATAAACACACACTGTGTAACACTTAACACTCCACTTAAAAAGTTGTAGACCTTCTAACACTGGTAAACTTACCAAACCTACAAGCTTAGACCTAATAAACACAAGAGAAAGTTTAACTGGATATAAGACAAAACAGAAACAGTTTACGATGTTAACAGTCATTCTCGTGCAAAAAGAAAACACAGACTAACCCAGAAGACTGAACTTAGTAGTCTCAGGGGCTGCTTGGTTTATATGAGCTGTTTATCCTCTTTCAAAGCATGTTACAAAATCCTCCACAGGAGAAATAAAAGGCTGACTGATCAACACAGCAGTGGGGTTTTACCTCCAGCAGAAAATCCTGAAGCCCCTTCAAATGTCCATGGCAGAGACATGTGATCTGCTGGGGCTACAGCGAGAGGATCAATACCCGTGTTAGCTCAGTGGGGAAGCCCAGGGGAGCAGCCTATCGATGTCCACGGCCAACAGACGTGTTTCTGAATACGGTTAGGCTGGATGTAAAAGGACGGGGTGGAGACAGCAGGCCTTTCAGAAAAACATCGAAACATCACCCCCTCAGGGCATGGCTGCCGTTATTTGTCTCTAACCGCCGACTGGGGCTACGTGGGTCTTGATTAGCAGGCAGGGTAGCACAGGGGAGACATTCACAAACGTGCTGTTTGGCAACCAACACACAGCTGATTGGCTCCTTTTACCCCTGACAGGGCACACTGCTTTCGTTAGGCCGGACAACCACATGGCACAAGGATAAAGGCCGAGGGGGGATTTTATGGGCTGGCAACTAAAAAAAAGAGACTGACTACAGATGAGGATCAAGGAATCATGGATGGTGGGGGGCAGGGGGCCCAGGTCCAGGTGTCAGGTTCTGGGCCAGTCCAGTGTTTCCCAATCCGGTCCTCAAGGATGCACAGTCGGGCCATGTTTTTGCTTCCTCCAAGCTCCCTGCCAGTAGGAAGGGAGGGAGTAAAAACATGGACCGTCTGTGGGTCTAAAGGGCCGATTTGGGAAATACTGTTCTAATCTGTTGCTATGTTAAGAAAAAATGCATCTGGTAAGATACCAGGTTGGACACCTGATTTAGCCCTGTACCCCTGGGAGGGGTGAGGCTACAGCACAAGCCAGAACAGCACCCTGTGCTCCATCATCACGACGGCAAAACTGCAGGAACTAAACGACAAATGGCACCGGGTATCCACTGGGAGAAGAGTAATTAAAAATCAGTGATGAGAGATGGAGAATCCCTGGGATTTTAATGACACACCCTTGGTGGGGAAGCAGGGAAGGCGGCTCGTTTTCCGAAACGCATTTAGCTGTTTACTCCTTTAAAGTTGAAATTTAACAGTCACAGCTCCAGATGGTGAGGATGACTTTCCTCTCATGTGAAAGGAAGCAGATGCTCCCTGCAGACTCATACGGATCTGTACCTCCCTGACTGTATCTCTGAGGGCTTCTGTGTATCTGTTGACATCCTGCTGTGTGTACTAGGCGTTGGCGTCACGCTCAGAGTCTGGAGGCGAGAAAATATGCCTTCATGTAAAAAAAAAGAGAAAAATATAATAAGTCTACACGTTTAGAAAGACAGCCAGTCCCCCTCTTGATATCCTCACACTCTCATATCCTCTCCAGCTCTAAAGAAAGCGAAGCTGCACCTTGTAGCTCTAACAGGCTCTAACACGTAGAGAGGATGTGACCGGTGGAACCAGAAGACACCATCTACAGCTGCCTGTTCTCGTCGAGGCATTGTAAAGACCATCCGTAAGGGACTTTGAAGTACCTTCAAAATATCTTCAGGGTATCTTAAAGTTCTTTGAAGTCAGTGAGAATGGAGCTGCACATCTCCAGATATGCTGAAATATATCTGAGCTAAGATATCTTCACAGGATGGGTGAAACTGCAATTAAGAACAATTTAACAATGCCTGTAAATGACCCGTGAAATTTTTAATGACAAATCATTTAGAGATATGCTTAGACACAAGGCAAATCCACAGAGCTGAATTAGTATTAAGAGGTATGTGTGTGTGAGTTTGGGTGATGACTTCCCAGATTTTTTTTTCATTCCATTATCGCGATAAGACAATTCTCGGCTTCCGTAATATGTGTGTGATAGAGCCCCAATGCCTCCCCAACAACTTAAAATGGGTGTCCTCCTTTTAGAGCCTCAGTCCCCCTTGTAGGACACGGGTATCCTCCGCTTTACAGTTATGTTGGTGGTCACCCTAGTATGATGTATCTGTATATTTTCTTGAGCTCATTTCACGAGCTTCCTGTCCCTGCAAGTCTGTCTGGGTGAGAAGCTTCTGAACCTGGACAAACTGAGATATATCAAAGTATCTAAAAATCGTTTGCAACATCCTGAAGACAAGTCTCACACATGTTAAGATGGCTGACGGACAGATAAGCTATTCACTAGGTCATTTATACCTCCAGATAATGACACCCCACCAGACCACAGGCTGCTTCAACTCATTACTAGATACGCATGTAGCATGTCAGGTCATTACACTAAGGTGATATAAGGACCTCTCTAAAACAGTACCCTTGTAAGGTATAGTGGTTGCTCCTTCTTAGCCTGGCTCACTCTTTTCAAATCTGTGAGACCACTTCTGCACTCTGGATCCTTGCCTATCTTCTAACCCTGCTTGCTGATTTTGGTGTGGACTTTGTTTCTGACCTTTTGCCTGCGTTTTGACCTACAATTCTTGGATTTCGATTTCGCCTGTTAGCTCAGATTACGATTCATTAAACCCGCTGACTTTGCACTAGGATCTCAGATCTATTTTGTTACAGTCCAGATATCTCAAAATGGATTTAAAAATATTTTTAGATAACTATATATCTTTCAGTTATTGTCTCTGTGCCTGGCATACACACAAAGTATTCCTCGCAAAGTTGTAAGAGCTAAACCAAGAATTACAGCCACAACACAAATAACATAACCAGTATTACTCCAGTCTCAGTATCTTGAGTTTAATTTGCTGAAAGTAACCCTGCAATGTAATCCTACAGGACTCAAGGCTGAAAGCTAAAGCTTTCAAAATAAGCATCCAAAATGCAGCACTGCAAGTCAACGAGCATGTCAACAAAAACACAAATTTCACCATCTGCAGAGCTTACAACAACACCACTAAGCTTATCAGAGGATTAGTACTGGTCTGTCTGCATTTCGCAACCTGGGGAGATTGACACAGACCTGATGTCCGAAGAGCAGCAGGAGCAGAATCTCCTGCTCGCTGACTGAATGTGACGGAGCCTTGTAGACTCATGCGCATTACGCTGACTCCTGCATTTTCCCTCACTTGACGGATGTGGAGCAAAGCTCCCTGCCCTGAGGGAGCAAGAAGAGCAGGAACACAAGATGTCTGCTTGACTGACCAGCGGACGGCAGAAAAGCTAACAACCCTTCAGATTATCGCCCCGCAGTAAATCCGAAGGCCCATCAAAAGAATCTATATCCGCCTTAATCAGAACATTAATCAGAACAAAACCGGAATTACAGCCAGCTGGGACACATGGAGCTGTGTGTGTACACGAGCCCAATAGTGAGAATTTATTACTGTGCAGGGATTCTTGCACAGACCCAGCCAACATACACAAAGTTGTGGGTCTGAAGGTAATTACCAGTTAGAGAATACATCATACATTGTGGTCCAGCACCATGTTGGTGACATTCACTATCAAAATACAACAGCACAAGCTCAGGGAGCAATTCATTTTTGGATTTTGTGAGGTGTCACGCATCAGTGGGAAGCGCTATGGCCTCCCACCTCCAAGACAGTGCATGTGACCCCCCAGCAAGGCTCCCTGTGTGTGTGGAATTCATGTGTGCTTCCTCTGGGTGCTCTGCTGCCTTCCCATGTGTGTCCTGCTGATGGACCAGCATCACATCTAGGATGATTTGAGGTATCTGCTCCAGGTTCACCATGAGCTCACATTGGATGGTTATGAATGGATGGGCAGTTTGAGGTTTTTATGTCAGTTGTTTTCCATCGTGTTCCTGGGGACTCCCTGCCAGAATATTTTCACCCAAATTTTTTCAGTTCCGATTCGATTCCAATTTTAATATATCTAATATACATAATATATATTTATACTTTATATATTATTATCATTAAACTTGTAAATACAGATGAAAAAATGTACGCCAAAAAGCTTTAATCAGGCTAGTAGAAATACACATAACGTTCCACCTCATTTGTACATCTTTGAGGCATTTAGAATATTTTCCAAGCGAGTATATGCAAGTGGTGAATGCATAAAATGCCAATGGGAGAAACATTGTGGGGCAACAGCTTCACTTAAACTTTGTTTGGATACCAGTCCCTCTTGCATCAAAAGCTGCAGCGAGTGTGCAAAACAGCCCAAACTACCGACTCCCAAATCATCCATTGCTTTTTTCATATTACTCACGTTGTGCGCAAAACACTACACACTACTCGCCCCTCTCAAAACTTTGCTTTTACAAACACTGCAAATCGCTGTGCTACTAGTTGCTGTTAGAAGCGCGAAGTACTTCCAAATTGTCACCTTCTTATCTGATGTTCTTACACTCCACCTACTGCAAGGGGTATGCACATGACATCACATCAGTCGGGAGTCACTATGCTCACATACACTGAGTGTCAGAAAAACTGAGTGGCAGCAAAATCACATTTAAAATGGGAAAGAGCTGTCGTGCGATTGTACAAATAGATTTAACACAAAATAGGAGCTATTGTTTTAGAGACTGCAAAAAAATAAATAAGTATCGGACATGGATCAATCATGCATGACCAATACCGGAACCGTCAAATACGTCTGAATCGGCACCGATACCAATCGAATATCGGATCGGTGCATTTCTAGTTTTCATTTCAACCTCCACTGCTTTCAACCTGCCACATTATTAGCCTATTAAATACTACCTGAGCCCGACTAACTGGGAAGAGGCCAAGCAGGAACAGGGTTGAGAACACCTGTTTTATGCAATATCAGGGCAGCTTTCTCACTAACATATGTCTGATTTTCACTGCTAAAGTCATGCTTTGCATATGGCGACACCTCTGCTTCTCAGAACTAAGGCCATTTACTTGTGCTACAATGTCTTGTATTAAATAAACCCTATTAAATTACTGCAGAATGGGAATGCAGTTTCCAAGAGTAACATGCAGGCAAACTTCACAGTATCTGCATAAAAGATATAACAACACAACAGTCTCTCTGTTACACACACACACATTGACCTCATTGGGTTTTTCGGCCAATGAGGCCCAGGGCTGACTCAGTGGGACCCTGAAAGTGTTTGGTCAGGGGTGTCCTCTCCCACAGATTCGTTAATCTCTGTACACAGCATGGAGCTGATGGTTTTTACTTGACTTTGTAACCCTGTGCAAGAGTCCTGTGAACAGTTTGTTTACTGTAATCCAGTCCTCATCAAAAATATACACTTCAACCAAAGCGAATGTAACCTCACTGCTGAAAATGTGTACCAATGCACTCTCACTGCTGATTCGGAATAGGATTTCAGAGAACATAAGTGGTCTAAACTTTGCTGATGTCCTTCTCAAACAGACCAAAAATGATGCCATCAGTATTTTCTGGATGGATAAATTCAGGTATTGAAAAGTTATCCAACACAATATCCAACATAATCAGTTATCCAAAATAAAAAAAATGTAAAATACAATATACTATATATAATTGTATATTTGAAATACATATTGAGGAAACCCCAACAACCCTGCACTGAATAAGTTGGATGATGGTTATAAATGAAAATGCACAGATGGTATAGACGCAGTATGACCTCGATTTTAAACTCTATCGAGAAAACCGATTTGCGCCAAGGTTCAAATGCTCGTGGCTCCTTAGTAAACGGTATCTCGGATCATCTGCCGCAGCACGTGGTTTCTCAGCTGACACGACGAACAGCTTTACTAACAGTCAGGGATAACAAGGCTGCGTGTCTCGCTTTTTGCTGAAATTAAAAAGACCTGACACGTTTTGTTAGGTTTCGAATATATTCACTTGGCGATTTTTAGACCCCTTAGCAATTTTGGAAACGACCTTTTAAGCAGGTACCTACTTTTCTGCACTCTCTACGGCTCTCCAGCTGCTAGCTGTCACAGTTACCAGGTGTTTTTAACCTTAACTAGTTAAGCTGTCAGTGAGCCGCTTCAGACTTTAAGCAGTGAATGAATGAATGGCGCCTGCGCGAGCCGGCGAGCCCAAGACCATTCAACCGCGGGATCGCTGCTCCGGTGCACGTGCTCTTCCGATGCCGTAATGCACGTTCTGAATTTAATACGTAGTATTATCAATACTGATACCAATACTAAATTCGTAAATAACGTTCTAGTATCCGAATATGAACACGGTATCGATCTGTCTACCTCTAATATTAACAAGTAATAATCCATTCCCCTCATTTCTGTCTTCTATTACCTCTGATTCTTCCTGTCTGGGTCCTCTGGACTGATAAGAAGAATCAAACCATGAATATTTTAAGTATATAGATTGCCATACAGGTGTGTCATTGTCAACGGCGTAGGACAAAGTTAAATATTGGGGGGACACAACTGCTTATTGGGGGATGAATGAAGTCAAATTAAATTTGTAGGAGGACAAGTCCCCCCCCCCGGTTCCTATACCCCTATACTATATATAGCAGCCACGCTTTGTCAGAAAGAAATAAAACAATAAGTTATGGCCCAGCCGACATGTTATTCGCAGAAATATTATCTGCATAATTAAACATAAAATGATTCATTTTAAATCGCTTGATTCATTATGCTACCGCGAATTAATATAACCATCATGTGATTTTACAGACGTCGGTATGATATCTGCTAAAAGTGAAACCTAAAAGTTCATTCGGGAATATAAGAAAATAAGTGCTTAGCGGTCATCTGAAATGACATATATGTACAAACAATACACTTGTCTACAGCATGGAACATATTTAAACCGAACAGTATAATCACGGAAAATCATGTTAAACAATTTATAACGTTTAAAACTTAAACTCATTTTGTTTAAATTGAAAAAAAAAGATCATTAGTTTAACCTCTGCAGTCATAAGGAATTAACAAGCAAAGCAGGTATTCTTAAGAAAAAGCCCAAAAAGCAAAAATAACGAGCGTTTCCTCACTGCAAGCCGGACGGCGTAGGAGCGGCTCCTTGTCAGTCATCCTTTGGACGGTGACTGATGTCCTCCTGGGATCACAGGCTAACACGTCGCGGAAATGCAGTCCTGTATCAGGTCCCTTGCCGAATCTGTCAAGTAACTCCTGGCGCCTGGTTTGCATGTCCCTAAAACTTCGCGGAATCGCGAAATGTTCCCCTTCGGTTCTGCTGCGGTTCCGTCTCGACTACCAGAGATACTGCATTTCCAAAGAGGCAGAAGGGCTCATTTGTACTCGAAATTCCTGGTTATTAAGTGCATGCTTATCTAGCTGCTTTGCGACGTCTCGCAGCGTTAAAGAGACCTTGCATCGATAGTGAGGACACTGAAAAACTGAAAACAGCAGGGGTCACTCCCGTAATCACTGGCTGATCAGCGCTTCTGCATTATACATGTAATAAAGGCAGCGCATTCAGTATCATATTTCATGACTAAATTAACGCGGCTAGTTAACACTAAAAAAAGCAAAGTGCAGGAAAATACCCGATGTGCTGTCTAAACCCAAATGAAGCCTATCAATCAACCTTTGCTCTCACTGAGCCAAGAACCTAACATCCTACTTTGACCTTGAGCAGGACAGACACCCTTCCAACTAAACCTGGTGGTGCAGATCTTCCTAGACAGACAAATGGATGAATCAGACGGGTTATTGTTATAACCCTAAACTGGTCTGTGAGTCATAGCTCACGAGAGCCAAATGAGGTATTAACTCCGTCTCTCAGCAGGTCAAGTTGAAACGTCTGCAGGCGTGTAGGAGAATATGACAGGCGGTGAAGCCTGATGACTCTTTTGTCTTCTGCTGACCTTAGGGGTGGGGAACTGTCTGGGCCCCGTTTCCAACCTTGGTCACCGAGCAGTCCTGCTAAATCAGGGGTGGGCAATCTTATCCAGAAAGGGTCGCTGTGTATGAGGGTTTTCGAAGCAACTCCTTAATTAGATTACTAATGTGGACTGACTGTGCCCATGTTCTCCTAGCAGACTACTCAGAGAAGCGTTTTGGTTGCTCCAGGGTCTGATTCCTTTCTTTACAATGAAAATATCACAGACTTTTGTTTCTGTCGTACATGACAGAAAGGCACTGACCAGGACTCCCAAGCAGGGATTAAACAGAATTTTATCTAACATTTTCCATTAATATCAGCATGTAGTACTGAAATGGATCGTCAGAGTTCTGATGAGGGCTCGGCTACAGTGACCCCACCGTCGGACACGTGACGCTTCTATCACAAACGTGGCATTGGTTGACTCCCTGTGCACTACACATAGACAGCCTTGTTAGAAATTTGTTGCCCCAGTCCTAATGGACTACAATAAGCAATAACCACTGGCGAAATGTGTAAATGACTCAATTTCCTTTATAAAGCCAAACACAAATCGATACCCATTAGGGTACAGATGCCCTTTTCATTTTTCTCCATCACTTTCCAATTTACTGAAGAACCGTCACCGTTTATCACAGAAGCTGACAGCACTGATTACCACAGGCGACAGCAAAGGTTCCAAACTCTGCAGATCTGCTCACTTTTCATTATTTCACGTGGATTTACTGTTCCGCCCCCGGAGCAAACCTCCTGGGTTTGGACACTCAGGACCCCAGACGCACACCTCACTGCAGAGATCCTGTGGTTCCTTTCCTTACTCCCCTGGTGGGGGAGGGGGGTGCTGTAGACCTGTGGAGGTTTGGGGATCAGCCCAGTGTGGATCTGTCAGCCTCAGAGATGGTGCAGCAGCCCCACCCTGGAGATGGAGGCCAACGCCATGATGGAGACGCAGCTCAGAAAGGTCATGTGATCACTAATGGAGGGTGAGTCTGTACTCTCAATACACATCTTTCTCTGAGCACCTGCCCTGCCCCACCCTCTGAACAGTCTGTCCATCTCTGCCTAGCTCAGTAAAATTAAAATACCCCAGGGCTGAAACAGTTCCCGTCTCACCCCAGTCCTCTCAGCCTCCCCGAGGCCATCCGGCATTGCGTTTCACTAGAATCCCGCCACAGTGGGGGAACATCTTGTCCTGCAGAGTAAACCGGTACGAATGGGTGCTGACTGCACCGACAAGTGAGGGTCTCTTACACCCTCACTCCACGCCGATGCTAAGACGTTAGCATGTGTGAGTTGCCTGACTTTATACCCTGCAATTTTACTGCTGCACTTCAAGTTAAGGATCCCATTCAAGGGCAAAGTAGCAAAGCCCCTTCTGGAACTGACCCCAGCAGCTGCTGGTTTATGCAGCCACGTCCTTAGGCAGCATGCTAACCGCTGTGCCTGGATCTGACCACACAGCCTTGACCGCACACAGCCCTTTACACGTCCAGGACTCATGGAGTTACCCATGGTGTAGAACCGCTTCAAGTCACTATGTCGCGGGCTGCGTGCTCTCTGGGAGTTGGTTGCATTTCGGCCCTCCTCCTCCCCCGATACGGTTGTCCTGGCGACAGATGGCACAAGCCGGTTTATCGGGGAATGCTGGTTATCCTTAACCAGGGTACCGGAGTAGCCCTGGCTGGTAATATCCACAGACTGGGACTTCTTCTTTAATCTGAGGGAACAAATAAAAGAGAGGAAACACAACATTGAAACCTTACCTCGCATACAGGTTAGGTCACCGGCAGACTGTCAAATGTCAGAAGCAGGGTGTGTTTGGCCAGACGTGTGGTGAAGGTAATCCCTGACCCTCTGACCCTCTCCATGTGTGACAACATGGAAAACTGAACGGCAATGTGAAACTGGAACGGTGAACTGGATGGGGTTCAGTTTATTTAAATTTCTTCTTGTTTGAAGTTTATTTAAATGTTCTACATTTTATTTAGCGGAGAGATTTATCCAAAGTGGCAAAGGCCCTGGAGCAACTGGAGGTTAAAGGCCTTGTTCAAGGGCCCGATGGTGCCAGTGATAGGATTTGAACCAGCAACCTTCCGATCATAGGCACATAGGCACAGGATCCTAACTCATTGTGTGTGTATGTGTGTGTGTGTGTATTTTTAAATACATGACAGGAGGTTACATTTGTCACCCTATAAACATTGCGCAGGACTAAAAACAGATTTTCTATCATATCAGACCTCTGTCACTGTTTCTTGCAACAGTCTAGTGTAAAACACTAAGTTCTTGATTGAAAGCTACAAGGAGAATGTGGCAGTAAATGGTTAAACTATGAATTTAGTTTTTTTTCTATATTAAAGTTGTAATGTCCAAATCTTTCTGTCATTTACAGTGTTCTGTCCCCCCTCCCCAGGGTGGTGAAGATTAGATCAGACAGACAGACAGACAGACAAAGAGATAGATGATAGATAGATAGATCAGTATTTTATTATTTCCAAAGGACAATAAACAGTAAATGCATCCCCATTAATTAATGCATCCCCATTAATAGACAGTGACAATAAATAATGGATAGCAATAAACAGTAACAAGGAAAAGAATGTCACGGAAATGATTGCACGGAATTCCATAGTGACAGAGGACAGTGGCCCCTAGGTTCAAAAGTATCACCTACCTGTAAAAAAATGTCACCGTATATTGAACAGATGACCTTTACCGTACCTGGGAGATGACACCAAGATTATTGACCATTGTATTAGAAATTTAATATTTCATCATTTCTTAGTATGAAAGACCTTCCCACCCATCTTCCACAACTGAGTATCCAGCGCATAGTTTCTGGGGGGTTGAAAGCCCATGGACACCCTCTATGGGGTAAAAGTATGAAAGGCTTATTCTTTGTATATATAATGAAGATCTTTGAATATACTTAAAAACAAAGTTATCCCCACAACCATGTGCTGGATAAATGGTTATAAGATGAAGACAGAGGCAAAGCCCTTTTCCCTGGGTTGTGTGGTTGCCCTTAACACGCAGCCCAGATTGACTGTGCTGTGCTAATGGCCACTTCCCCTCCTCATTGGCCTTCACACGTGTGTTAATCCTCACCGCAGACGGGGTGCGAACACCAACCCCGAACCACTGGCACTTACAGTACAGGGAGAGGTGCGA